>BSBK01002906.1:0-280333 GCA_027943335.1 Chamaecyparis obtusa
AATATATATGTATATGTATATATATATGTATATGTATATGTATATGTATGTATGTATATATGTATGTATGTATGTATGTATGTGTATATGTATATGTATATGTATATGTATATGTATATGTATACATACATACATACATACATACATACATACATACATACATACATACATACATACATACATACATACATACATACATACATACATATATATATATATATATATATATATATATATATATATATATATATATATATATATCTGTGTGTGTGTGTATAGCTAGATTTATTTCCTAGCTAGCCACTTTAGGGCCCCAACCCCCATTGAGAGTCACTCACCCAGTGTACCTAGGTTATCTATCCATAAATGACATCATAAATGCATCAATAACAATATCATATCATAAAAGATTTCATAAAAATAATATATTATCAACTCATCAGGTTTAGGTGATCACTAGATGTCCCTTATCCACCAGACAACCAAAAACCTAATCAAACATTCAAAAGGATTTAAAATTATAGGATACCATAAAAATGTATCAAACATTATTTCAAAACATCATTAGTGTATAAAGAGATTATATGTATATAAAAAAGAGCCTAATAGCATCTGGTAACTATACAAGCCCTAAAACACCAAAAAGAGCTAAAAATCAACCTGATGGGAATTAAATGAAATCACCTATGGAAATAATGCATATGCCTAGGAAAGCTACATAATAAAGCTATAAAAAAATACAATTACATGCTATAATTACTCAATTATCAATTTAAATAATGCATTCAGGGGGATCATTCAATGCAAACACTTAGTTCTTTCAACGCACTTGCAACTCTATTTCAATGCAACTAGACTAACATTCAACACATATAGGGTAAAGATTCAATGAATATGGATAGTGAATAAATGGATATTGATGGAGGATTCAACATATATATAGGAAGCATTCAATGTAATTAATTGGCAGAGTTTGACAAAAAAAAAAAGATGAAACTCCAA
The DNA here is from genome assembly GCA_027943335.1 of Chamaecyparis obtusa. Lineage (NCBI taxonomy): Eukaryota > Viridiplantae > Streptophyta > Pinopsida > Cupressales > Cupressaceae > Chamaecyparis > Chamaecyparis obtusa. The sequence continues at coordinate 1,003 of BSBK01002906.1, forward strand.
ATTGATCTTACAGCTAAAACTAGGCAAAATCATGGCCCTGGAAGGAGAATTCAAAGAAAATCAAGTTGAGATCTCCTTTAGAACCTTTCATAACACCCATAAAACCCATCCTAGACATTAGATCAATTTATAATAAAAATCTAGAATAGACATAGGTCTATAATCCATAATGAAGAAATGTATTATATAATGATTGAAAAACACATACAATCACTTTCTACGGATGTCTAATGCATCCTAAATATAGTAAGATCATAGAGAATCATTATAGTGTTCTTATCAACTCACAACATCTTCTATTGATCAGACACTATAAAGATAACATTAAAGATATCAAAAAACCACTAAGCGAAAGCAAAGCCTGGAGGCTAGGGTTGAGTACCTAGAATCTAAAATGATCAGTCTAGAGGACACCCTAAATGGTATTGCTGAGAAAAAATATAACATTCTAAAAGTGTCCAATGACCACATTAAGTCGTTAATCAAAAAAATGGAAGAAAAGATGGACAATAGGGTTGATTAGAGGAAAATGGAGGAAGAGAAGAAGAAGCCCAGCGAGGGTCCAGGCAAAAGAACTAGAGCCAGAACAAAGAAAAATAGGGAGGATGATGGCTCCCATGGATCCTAAGACATTCAGAATGTTAAAGAGGTAGCTGAGATGATGGAGGCTCTCGAATGCAATGTTGTTGACATGCTCAGGAGCTTGGCTTAACCTGACTTCTAGTGCCTGCCTCTTTTTTCTCTGTTTTGTCCTTCCTTTTTTGTGGTTGTTTCTTGGTTGGCCTTTCTCTCACCTATCCCTTTGTTTTTAATGCTTTAACTTTGAACTTATCTCATTACTTCTTTTTAACAATGTTGTGGGTTTCAAGCACCCTGTAAAACCTATTTTACTTAATCAAAAACATTAAAGAAATACATAGAACACACACATTTTCTTATCTAAATAGAGGATCTCTTCTTGGAATTGATCCTACCTAGAGTCCTATAGAGAATCCTTCATAGAAGAAGCCCAGAGAAATCTCAATCAAGATAATAAGTAAGAAATATTATCTAAAATACACTCCAATAATGCAATCCTTCTGAAGCCTCGGGTCGAGAATTTAAATCCTAATCGTGCAAACTATCCTTCTCTCCCTCTCACACAAAAATGATTGATAGAGTAACTCTCTTGTGATTTCTTGTATTCAAAAACATCTACAACATCATCCTATCACTCTGAAAATGATATCCAATCTCTATCTGTGTGCTTCTCTCGTGTGCCTATGGTTGTTCAATGATTTTCATTTCCTATGTGCATATTTTGGGAGTAGTTGCATGGGAAAAACCACCTCCAACCATACTATATAAAATGGTCCATTAGCCATTGTTTTATTAGGGTTCCCTTAATATTATTTATTTATTATTTATTTTATTTCCCTGTTAATATTATTTAATAACTAATATTAGAAACTAATAAATATTTACCTTAAGGTACATGTCTAAGCACTCCATAATAATCCACACACAGTCCCCTTTAATACTAATCATATAAATGCAAAAAAAATAAAAATACTAATCATATAAATATAACACACACACACACACATATATGCCCCCATATACTTATACTTATATAAATCTATTTATTTATTTACAAACACATTTATATCTATATATTTATATAAAATTATATAGTAATGAAATGTATTAACAAATATTGATAAATCAATTAACACAAAAAGTGTTCATATTATCACCTATCACAATTAAACAATACATACAAAGATCTCAATATGATGACCAAAGTATAAATCATACACAATCTCACTGCATGATTTAGGAAGTTAGAAAGGTCACAAAGACATCAAGTAACCAAAAAGAGAAAAGAATTCAACAAAAGTAAACAAAGCGACCCTAGAATCTTCTGATTGGGAAAGAACATACTGAAAGTCATCAAGAAATAATGTCAAACATGAACAATCATAAAATGACATATTAGATCATAATACCAATAAAAATAATCACAATTATGCCCAATGGAATGAGGTGAACCTAGGTTTACCATCCCAATAATTGACCAACTAAGAAAGAACCCCAATAGTCCCAATCAAATAATGGTAAAAAGGAAATTCATGCAGGGACCATGGTACTATCTCCACAACAACAACCATCAAGGTTCCGAGGGCATGCTCAGACCTATGGGGCCAAGTGAATTCGATGTCAAGTACTTGCACACCTGCATCACAAAGAGACTATATACATGTGCATATATATATGTGTGTTTATATATATATATATATATATATATATATATATATATATATATGTATGTATGTATGTATGTATGTATGTATGTATGTATGTATGTATGTATGTATGTATGTATATGTATATATGTATATATATGTATATATGTATATATATATATATGTATATATATATATATATATGTATGTATATATATATAATATCTATATATATATATATATATATATATATATATATATATATATATGTATGTATGTATGTATGTATGTATGTATGTGTATGTACCTAAAATGTAGTGTCTAAGAATACCAAACTAAGTTAGCATTCAAAAAAAAAAAGAAAGTAAACACTTATGATAAGACCTACAAAATGAAGACAAAACCAAACAAGGGAATGCAAACCTCAAACCCCAAAGTCTCCAAAATGAAGAAGATTTGTCCAATGGATTGGATGTGTGCTCATGAACTATGCTTCAAGCTTCAAAGTGTGGGAGAATTTTGTCATAATAAGGATGTTTTGGATGATTTTGGCTCTCAAATGGGCATAATAACTTTTCTTCAATGGTGAATGAAAATGAAGGAGAAAGAGGCTCAATATAAAGGAAAATGGGAGGTGAATGGTCAGTCAAGATGCAAACTTGAGGAAAGGTTGAGATGCATCCAAGAGAGAGCACATGGATTGTGCTTTCTCAAATGCATAGCATTGTGAAAAGTGTCACAATGGAGGAGGATGAGAGGAGAGGCCAAATCCTTGAGGAATGTGACCACTTTGGAAGGTGTGAGAGGGGACAAGTGTGTAAGAGATGTGTAAGAGACTTTATGATTTGGCATTGGAGGATATGGTGATGTGACATGAGGGTTGACTTGATATGGTTTAGCATTTCTTAATCCTTGGATTATGGTTGTACAAATGTTTAAGGGGTGATTAGCTTTAGATTAGAGGGTAAGTGGGGGATTAGAAGGATGTGATGGGAGGAGAGAGAATGAGTGGAGGGTTAGATTAGCTAAGCATGAGTTATTGTGTTATTGTGCATCTTAGATTAGCATGAGTTCATCTTGTGTCATTGTGTTATTGTGCATGTATATCTTTCTATGGTTGTTGATTACATTTCTTACATGGTTAAAATCTATTAAGGTTGATAAAAGTTGTATTTATCTGAGAACTGATTCAAACCCCCCCCCCCCCCTCTTAGTTATCTTGGTGGACTTTACTTTCTAATAATTGGTATCAAAGCAGCAGGTCCTTGAAGGAAAATTTTAATAGCTTAAGGAGATCCATGGCGAATTTCAGGAAAGAAAGCCCTAAGTTTGATGGAGTAAATTTTGGCAGCTGGAAAGAAAAGATGAAGATACACCTACTTTTTTTAGGACTAGGTTATTGGTTAATCACAAAGAATGAGAAGACTATCATTGATGAGGATAAGATTGATGATTGTACTAATGAGGAAAGAGATCTATTCATGTGTAACATACTTGTTAGAGAAGCACTCTTGTCAGCCCTTCCGGAGAATGAGTACAGTTAGGTAAAATATCTAAAGACATCTCATGAAATTTGGTTAGCTTTACAATCTACTTTTGAAGGTGATGAACATGCTAAGAAATTCAGATTACATAATTGGATATGTGCATTTGAAGATATAAGAATGATGGAAGATGAATCTATTAGAAGCTATATTGGTAGAATGTTAGAGATTGTTGCAGGTATAAAATCTTGTGGAGGGACAAAGATAGAGAATGAAGTGATGTGGAAAATTCTGAGGACATTGACTCCTGCATTCAAAAAGACAACATAGATGATTGAACAAGTTATACCTTGTACTACAAACTTCACCAGAGAGACTCTTCTTGGAAGATTGGAAGTAGCAGAGATGAACCTGAGGCTATTAGGAGACTTACCTAGAATGGAGACAGCATTCAATGCTCTTAGTGTCTGTCCTACTTTGTCAAGAAGCATAAGTGTGAGAAGAGATTATGCTAGAAGCAGCAGATCTAGAAATGAAGAAGACAAGAAGATTGAAGAAGGTATTGCCTTGCTTGTGAAAAGAGAACCAGATGGTAAGAAAAATTTTAAATGTTGGACTTGTCAAAAATATGGTCATTTTGCATTTAAATGTCCTAAGAGAGTTAAGAAGTATAGAAACAACTTTAAGCCTAGAAGATCTAAGGAATGTTATTATGCAAATGATGAAGAACTTGAAGCTAGTTTGGAGAAAAATTTAAGTGAAAGTGATACTGAGCATGATGATATAGGATTTGTAGCAATCGAAGAAGAAAATCCTGAAACTGAAATTAAGGAAAAAAAGGCTTTAGTTTCCCAAGTAGAAAAGAAAGCTGATTGGATTAAGATAGTGGTTGTTCACATCATATGACTGGAGACATGAAAAATTTCATAAAGTTTAACAATTATGATGGAGGAGTTGTTAGAGTTGGAAACAATGCACCTTGTTTGATTAAAGGTATAGGATCTATTACTCTTGATGGAAAGACTAATACTAATGATGTTTACTTTGTGGATGGTTTGAAACATAATCTTTTGAGCGTTGGATAGTTAGTTGATAAGGGATATCAGGTTTGGTTTACTGAGAAAAATTGTGTGATAAAAGACAAAAATGGTAATTTGATTGGCACTGGATCTAGAACTAGAGGTAATGTATTTCAGTTGAATCCTACTGAGATGACATGTTTGATTACTAAAATTGATGACAGTTCATTATGGCACAGAATATTTTGTCATATAAACTTTGATAACATTGTGAAAGTGAGTACTACATTTGCAATAAGAGATTTGTGTAAAATTACGAAACCTACTAACATGATTTGCAAGGAATGTGTGATGGCTAAACAGAAGTGAAGCTCTTTTCCCAGCAAGAAGTTTACAACAACAGAGAAGTTGGAGATTGTTCATACTAATTTGAGCGGTCCTACAAGGACTAGAGGATTCTATGGAGAAAGGTACTTTATGATTCTTGTTGATGATTTTACAAGAATGATGTGGATTGCATTTCTTAAAGAAAAATCTGAAGCATTTGATAAGTTTAAGATCATTAAGAATAAAGTTGAGAATTAATCTGGAATGAAGATTAAATGTTTGAGATCAGATAGAGGTGGAGAATTTACTTCAAAAGAATTTAACATTTTTTGTGAAGTGAATGGTATTAAGAGACAGTTTTCAGCCCCTAGGACACCTGAACAAAATGGTATTGCAGAAAGGAGGAACAAATCAGTAACTGAAGTAGCAAGAGCTATGTTATTTGAGAATGACTTGGTGAAGATATTCTAGAGAGAAGTAGTGAACACAACAATGTATATAATGAATGTATAGTACAAATCAAAGCAGACACAAACAAGACACCCTATGAACTATGGTTTGGACATGCACCATCAGTTAAGTATTTTAGAATTTTTGGAAGCAAATGTTATATTAAGAGAGATGATGACATTGGAAAGTTTGATCCTAGAAGTGATGAAGGTATATTTCTTGGATATTCATTGAATAAAAAAGCTTATAGATGTTACAATAAGAGAACTAAGACTATTGTTGATAGTGCAAATGTTAAAGTTGATGAAAAGTTCAAAATTCAGGAAAGAATGCTTGATTATGAATCAAATGAAGGAACTCAGCCTAGACCTAATCCAGAGACTACTGAATTATTTTATGAAACTAATAGTGATTTATTGAATGAAAGCCATAGTGAAGAAACCATTGAAGAACCTATAGCAGAAACAAGTACTAAAACAGTGACACCTAACAGGAATCTATTAAGAAATCATCCTACTGAGTAGATTATTCGAAGCGTAGACAGATGAGTTTTGACATGAAATAAGGTACAAGAACATCTATGTTTGATTTCTCAAATTGAACCTAAATCTACTACTGAAGCTTGTGAAGATGAACATTGGATTAAAGCCATGAAACAAGAATTGGATCAGATTGAAAAAAACAAGACATGGGAATTGGTCCCTAGACCTAAAGATAAGAATGTTATAGGAACAAAATGGGTATTCAGAAACAAGATGAATGAAAAAGGAGTAGTAAGGAAAAAAGAAAGATTGGTATGTAAAGGATACTCACAGCAAGAAGGAATTGACTATGAAGAAACTTTTTCACCAGTAGAAAGAATTGAAGCAGTGAGAATGTTTTTGGCTTATGAAGCTTTTAAGAAATTCAAAGTGTATTAGATGCATGTGAAGTCAGCATTTTTGAATGGAGAATTAGAAGAAGTTTAAATTGAGCAGCCTAAAGGTTTTCCTTTAACTGAAGAAGGAGACATGGTATGTAAATTGAAGAAAGCTTTATATGGACTGAAGCAAGCACCTAGAACTTGGTATGCGAGATTGGATAAGTATTTGTTGAAATTAAGATTTACAAAAGGAACAGCTAATAGCAACCTGTATACAAAAGAAATTGAAAATGGTTTATTGGTTGTAGTTATTTGTGTTGATGATATTATCTTTAGAGGAGAAGATGAAGCCAATGATAAATTTGCAAATGAAATGAAGACTAAATTTGAAATGAGTATGGTTGGTGAAATAAAATATTTTTTAGGATTGTAGATAATACAAAATAGTGATGGTATCTTTGTAAGTCAGACAAAGTACTTGAATGATTTGTTGAAGAGATTTGGAATGGAGAACTGTAAACCAATTGGAACACCTATGGTAACTAAACATAAGTTATCTAGCACAGATGAGACTCCTACAATGGAATAGAAGAAGTACAGATCTATGATTGGAGGATTGCAATATTTGACTCATACAAGACCTGATATAGCACATTTAGTTGAAATTATAGCAAGATTTCAAGCTAAAACCAAAGAATCACATTATGCAGCAGTAAAGAGGATTCTGAGGTACTTAAGAGGCACAATTGAGTATGGATTATGGTATGAAAAATCTGATGATTTTACCCTATGTGCATATACAGATGCTGATTGGGGAGGTAGTGTTGATGATAAAAAGAGCACCAGTGGTTGAGCATTTTTCCTTGGAGGAAGATTAGTTTATTGGCTAAGAAAGAAGAAGAATTGTATTTCGCAAAGCACAAAAGAAGCAGAGTATGTGGCAGCAGCAAACAATTGTAATCAGATAATTTGGATGAAGTAAATGTTGAAGGATATTGGAATAAAATTTGTTGAGCCTATTGTTATACATTGTGATAACACCAGCACAATTACTATGTCTAAGAACCCTGTGTTACATTCTAAGACAAAACATATAGAGATAAATTATCATGTAGTGAGAAAGAGAGTTGTAGAGAAAGAAGTCAGACTTGAATACATAAACACAAAGGAGTAGATTGTGAACATATTTACAAAACCCTTTCCCAAGGATACATTTGAGTATCTGAGAGGTATTCGTGGGGTTATACCCCAGCCTACTTTTGAGAAGTGATGCAAATTATTGCATCCATCCAGTGGTATATGAACCCTATCTTTCTTCTGGACTGGATGGTGGTACTTCCTCTATGGGGGAGTATGTGTATCTAAGCTAAGTCATGAGGACTCTAGTGAATGTATTTTTTGAACAGTGTCTTTTGACATTGAAGTTGTTATTGACAAAGTGATGAAACATCTATCATTAATGTCAATGGGGGACAAGTATACATGAAAAACCATATGAAACATCTGTTGGAGAGAACTAAATAGGAAAATGAAGCAAGATTTGATTGATGAAGAAGACATGAAAGCATTTTCATATCAGTAGTGTTGCAGTGTTGGATTTATGGAACTTGGATGTTTTTTCATCTATGTTGCCATCAATGCCAATGGGGAAGATTGTTAGGAATGAATGTTGAATATATCCTATGGGGGACTATTAGAAGCCATTCTATAGTAGTATTTGTTTCATTCATGATTGTGATTGTCATTGATGTCAACACAATGATCTACTGAAGATTAGCAGAAAAATAGACAGTGTTTGAGTAAGTGCACTTGGGATATTGAAGATGAAGCTATGCGTAGTTGAGGGCTTATTCTATGATGTGTTATGAGATCATGGTTGAGAGCATAGATAGTAATTCATTTATTCATGATAGTTATGATGAAATTAGTGGAAGCAGTATTCAAGCAATATTCCTGTGTATTCCTAATCGGGATAGAATCTATTCCTAATCGGGATAGATTCTATTCCTAATCAGGATAGAATCTGATCATGCATAGTTATGAGATAGTTGAAGACATGTTGATAGGGATGTGGATGACAATGCAAGATCTGAGGTCACATGAGTGAAGAATTATATTGATTGGAAGTTGACAGTTTTGTGTAATTTTGATGTAATGTGTGGAAACTTTTATTTTGTAATTTGTATGGCGACTCATTTGCAATTACTTGAGTGTGGTATAAAGGAAGGAATGTATTCCTTGTTGTAAGGTGGAATTTAATGAATGTAAGTGTATGAAGAAATTGTGAAAGCAAAATTTTTGAAGGAGGATATGCGAAGTACTGAGATCTGGTATTGAGATATGAACAAGCAATTGATGCGGTTTGGCATAGTCAGAGAAGGAGTATTGAATTGTTGAGATTAGTAATCTTTTGGTATTATTCTATTGATTAATACAAAGATCAGTTGGACAGTGAGTTCAATGATCTTACCCTGAAGTTGTTTGGGCAGTGGGTCCTTCTATCTTCTATAACTCCTAATAGAGTTAGAATCTTTTAACAAGGATTCAAAATCTCCTAACAGGGATTCATATGTACTGAATATATTTCACAAGACTCCTAACAGAGTCCATCCTCTCACAAGGAACTTTCATATTAGTGCATCTTTCATGGGCATCATTCCTACCGGGGTTTACTCTTTGATCAAGAGGTTCCCTAGTCAACATATCTTGTGTCATTGTGGTATTGTACATGTATAACTTTCTATGGTTGTTGATTACATTGCTTATATGGTTAAAATCTATTAAGGTTGATAAAAGTTGTATTTGTCTGATAACTAATTCACCCCCCTCTCAGTTATCTTGATGGACTTTACTTTCTAACAGGGGACTTTCATGGGATTGTGAAAAAAAATGGGGATAGGGGAAACTTTTGCGGGACAGCGATCCCGCAAGGCATTCTTGCGAGACTGAGTTCCCGCAATGGGGGGGCCAAAAATGGCATTCCCAGGGGAAAAGGGGGGTTAATGTAAGTGGCATGGGAATGCATTCCCATGATGCAAGGGGGAAGGTGGGAACATGGGGAAAGCTTCTTTGTGGGAATGCGGGGAAAACTAAGCTGGCGAGAATGCGGGGAAAAGAATTTAAGTTTTGGTATAGAAGAAAGGCTAATGCATTGGCTTGTCTTGGATGTAGTGGTCAGTGGATCAACTAACAAGTCAGGAGTGACACATGGTAGTCTTGGTTATTATGGAGTAGTTTACTACAATAGATTAGGCACAGGTGGATGTGTTTGGACTAGGGTATTTGGCTTGGATGTCGTGGAGGCAGACTTTCATGGCATTGGTGACAGGGCTCTGTGAGCATTGGCACTCGAAGACAGGAACATTTCATCTCCCGATGGGAGAGATGACTATGACTTTGGAGGATGTATATCACATCTTCTGGCTGCTAGTGTGAGGCATACCTGTGGTGGTGGGAGTATACACGCAGGTGTAGGTAGTGGCCCCATTACTAGGGCCAGGTGTAGTACCGATCTTGTTGCACAGATAGCTAGCATTACTACAACATGTGGTAGTGGCATGAACAGCATGGTAGGTGCATTTCTATGTGTGCAGACTGGTGTCAGGATACATTTCCCCAGACACGGGCAAGAAGAGTGTGACATTAGTGCTAATTCCTAGGATAGTGCAAATTGTGGATGTAGAGGTGCTAGCGGCATGAGGGACCTTGATGCTTGTAGAGATGTACCATAATCTACATTAGATAGTATACCATAGAGAAGGGACTATGGGGAGGAGCTTTGGTTTTTCCTCCCTCCTACAGGTTTGGGCATAGGAGCACATAGCAGTGCTACAGCCTTTAGGCCAAGTGGATAGGCAGGTAGAGGAGCCGGTGGCATATAGATGGGGGGACCTAGTGACATACCAAGGTGGGGGAGATACTAATTTTTGGAGGGAGACACTAGATGGGATCCAAGATGAGATCACATGGTGTCCATATTTGGGACAGGCACCATGGGCAGAGGATGCATGAGAGTTACCATATACTGTGATACTAACATTTCTGACAAGGCGGTGGGATTATATTGTAGAGAAGTATAGGCCAGACAGGACTTCATGATAGTTTGGGTACAAACAAGATGTACTAGGGCCTGCTTGATGGTATTAGCATGCAACGCAGGAGAGAGTGACAGAGTTTGGGCCACCCTAGGATAGGGCGGGGTTGATGGCCAAGTATCAGACCATGCAGTCATTCCAGTGGGATTGGGTTGGTGGGGTAGCAGATCCAGGGACTACACCAGCATATGATTCATGGTTTCAGCCACCTAGGGAAGTAGGGAGATCGGGATTACCTGATGGAGAGGGAGCCACAACACCTATGTACAGGGGCCAAGGGAGGAGAGGAGGGAGGAGAGGGAGGATTAGAGGTGGGGATAGGGTGAGGATTAGAGGTAGAGATAGAGGAGGGAGAGGAGGAGATGGAGACAGAGACAGAGGGGGAGGAGGAGATGGGATGGATGTGGATGGGGGGGGAGGAGACGGGGGATAGGTACCCGCAGGGCCACCACCACTAGAATCACCACCACCACCAGCAGGGGTGGGCTCATCGAGAGGAGGAGGAGTAGATGATACAATAGGGAACCTAGCCTCACTACAGGCTTCACATGACAAGATGAGCCAAATGTTTTGAGATGTACAGAGTGAGCAGGATGGTTTGAGAGGGGAGAGAGACCTCTTGGCAGCAAAGAGAGATAGCCTAATTGTAGAGAGATAGCTTGATTGTGTGCTTAGCACAATCCATATCAGAGGGATTGATGATGGTGGATGAGAGGGAGCAGTTGCGGCAGGAGAGGGATGCTCTAGTGATGGAGAGGGACATGTTGAGGGTGGAGAGAGATAGGTTTCCATTGGAGCAAGACCGGTTATAGAGAGAGAGAGACACCACCACATGGGGATCGCATGAGCAGTCAAGGGAGGTATCACACCTCCAACGATAGCTCATGAGGCTGAGTGAGTAGATTGGCTAGTATCGAGGGATGTATCATGTAGAAGTGCCTCCTGAGCGAGTCTAGCATTATAGGTGGCCAAGTTTCCCATTAGTCATAAGGTCAGGGGCTAGTGCGAGCCTGAGGATAGGGGCTAGTGGTAGCCAGAGGATAGGGTAGGGGAGCTATCAATCAGGCCACTCATAGAGTAGCAGTAGTCAGTCAGGGACTTGGTATAGATGGCAGAGGCTGAGGCATCTGGGATAGGCACAGGTATGGAGATGGATATAGGAGTTTCCCAGGTTTCGACAAAGGTGCAGAGCATAGGTATACAGGGCACAGTGGGTAGGCTGATAGTCTTACAGGTGCCAGCAGAGGTAGACTCCTTGGATGGGGATTTTGATATGCAGCCTCCCATGGGAGAGATAGATAGGCAATGATATGTTGTGAGTTTTGATCAGTTACTTATGATTTATTCATTGATGGAGGGCATAGTCTCGATGTATTTGTATATCTGTACTTTTTATATGGACATGGACTCAAATAGACATTTATTCTTTCATGCTTTGGGTTTGGGATATGTTTGTATTCTTTTTGTCATGATTTTGTATATATATATGATGAGCTAGGTGGGATATGATGTGTATTGTATGAATGTATGGATGCATATGATGTACTAACATGGATGATGCAGGATGTGATGTGATTTTCTATATGTTGTGAGACTGACAATGTGTATGATGCAGGATGTGAGGTGCTTGATGCTATATGTGCTATGATGTGTTTTATATGAGATGCATGTCCTGACAATTTGTGGATGCAGGATGTCATGTAAATGTTTGTTAGATGTATGACATATGTATGGTTATGATCACATGGTATTTTTATGGATATTTTAATATACTTTTAACAATGCAAAATAAAAAAAAGACTTAACAATGCAAGATAATAAATGAACCTAAAATGATAATGAAGCTAAGATGACCGAATGGATGAACCTAAAATGAACCCTAACAATGCAAGATTGGAGATTAAAAATGAATCTAAAATTAAATGCAATGGATGCAACTAAAATGATTTAACTATGCAAGATTAAAAATAATCTAAAATGAAGAATGAATGTGGGGCTAAAATGATTTAACTATGCAAGATTAAAAATGAATCTAAATTGAAGAATGAATGCAGGACTAAAATGATTTAACTATGCAAGATTAAAATGAACCTAGGTGAAAAATGAATTCTGAACTAAAATGATTTAACTATGCAAGATTAAATGAATCTAAAATGACAATGAAATGAGTCTAATAAATGCAAGAGGATATGAAATGGATTAACAATGCAAGATGACAAATAGATTTAGGATGGGGCGTAAGATGCAAGGTAATGAAATGAGATAGGATAATGCAACCTAGGATAGTGGTATTAAATGAAATGCATGTGGGAGGGTGTAGGGGAATGATATGAATGTAGATGGGAGTTTGAAGGTGAAGTGTAAGGATGAGATGGTGCAACATATCACTACCTGACCGATCCCTCACTGAGGGAGAAGGGGGTGGGGTGGTGCAAAGGAGATGACAAATAGGGGGGGATTTGCACAATCACAATCTGAGGGTCAAGAATCTGAGGTGAGGGGGGGGATAAGTTTGCATCATGACGAAGTGTTTATGGGGGAAAGATGGGTGAAAATGGGATGTGAGGAAGATGTTCTTGGGGTATTTGTTCTAGGATGATGTTTTTATACTAGATAGGGATGATATGAGCTTTTGTTCAGATGTTTTAGTGAATCTTGAGCGTGGAGTATTCCATAGGGGAACAACGCCATGTAATTTTGAGCACTTATTTTGATATAGCAACAGAAGGAACTAGCCAAAGTTACTAGGAACTTGAGGTCATGTCACTAGCATTGTGTAGGACTAACACAAAAAATACATGCAAGGATTGCTCCAGCATCACGCATGCACCCGAAAGGAGGCATGGTGGAAACCCACAAGAAAACAACATCTCCCAAGTGCACCAGATAACCTAGAAGATCACCTCTGAACCGTGTAAGGGTCATGTTCAACTGACTCCCAAGAAGAAATGAAAGATCACAAAATACCTTGCCCCAGAAAGATGCCTCTCATCACAACATACCATGATATAAAGATTGTGGTGACCTTAAGTAGAATAGTCAACTGAGACCTCAAAATCAACTGAAAAATTCAAGAAAACTCTCATGAAAACCAAGTGATAAGACCAAAAAAGATGTCCTTTGCCAAAGAGATCGACTAACTATGGATGTTGTGATTAGGTTAGACATGGAGGAAGGATACATCCTACAAGGACCTGTTGGTGGGTTTTGACTGCATTTGGAATTGTTGATGGGCAAACGAAAACCTTTGGAGAATCACAGTGACGCGGGATGCTTGCTGAGAGACATTGTTGATATTGTGGTCATTGTGGGCCATTCATTTTGCAATCACGAGTACTGCTGGACAGGATAGGACAATATGTACAAACTGGAGACACTATATACAATGGATTATAGAAGCTTGGGAAATGGGATAATGGGTCTCGTTTGTTCACACAAATGGGGATGACACCTTGGGAACAAGGGATGGGTGAAATGGGATGTCAAGTGGTGGAAAATGGATTCAGATGGGGGGGAAATGGGAGTTTGATATATAATGATATAGTGCACCATGTATGGCACCTGTTTACCAGGTTTTCACCAACATACTTGTCCAAGGCGCTTGAATTGCCAAGTTTTCACCATTGGACGATTATTTCTCTTTACTTTTTTCATTTTTTATTTTTTATTTTTTTTTGATTCATCAAGGCACCTGTTTGCCAGGTTTTCACCAGGATGATGATTTTTTCAAGACTTTTTTTTTAAAAATTGGATTTTTTTTAGGACTTTTTATGATTTTTAGGATTTTTTCAAGATCATTTTATGATTTTTATGATTTTTTAGGATCATTTTATGATTTTTAAGATTTTTTCAGGATCATTTTCATGGTTCAAGCATAGAACTACTTTAGATGTATGATATTGGTGGGATCATTAAGAGGCTCACCTTCGGGTGTAGACAACTGATAAGCTCTAGAGCTGAAGCTGCAAGCTGTCACCACGTAGGGACCTAACCAGGTGGGCTCCAACTTCCTTTTTTTCTCATGATTAGCTTGTACTTTCTGATTTTCTTTCAGGACTAGATCTCCCACTTGGAACTATCAGGGGTGCACCTTTTTATTGAAGCTCCTCTTGAGATGGTTTTGGTACATAATCAGGTGATCATAGGCCCATTGCCTCTTTTCATCTAGCAAGTCCAGCTGGGTAAGGCGCGCCACACGATAGTCTTCATTTGTGATGTAGTTCTTCATGGACATGCACAGTGAAGGGATTTCAACCTTGATTGGTAGAATAGCTTCGGTGCCATATACCAAGGAGTATGGAGTGGTGCCTATGGGAGTACGAAATGAGGTGCGATAGGCCCAAAGGGTGGGATTGATTTGCAAATGCCAGTCATGACCAGAATCATTGACAACTTTCTGTAGGATTTTTAGGATGGTTTTGTTAGTTGCCTCAGCTTGGCCATTTCCTTGTGGAAAATATAGGCTAGAAAAGTGTTGGTGGATGTGGAACTAGTCACAGAGTCCTTTGACATGCTAATTTTCAAATGGTGATCCATGGTCTGTGAAGATGGTGGAGGGAATGTCGAAGCAGCAAATGATGTGGTAGAGGCTAAACTTGTATATTTGGACACCTATGGTGAGGTTGAGTGGGATTTCCTCAACCCACTTTGTGAAGTATTCAGTAGCTGTTATGATGTACTTGTGTCCATCTGAGGAATGGGGTGTAATCATGCCAACAAGGTTGAAACCCCAACACGACAAGGGCCACAAAGGTGCAATGGGATGTAGGTCTTACACGGGTGCATGAATTAAATTGGCATGTTGTTGACACTATAGGAACTTCTTCACAAACTCACAGGCATCATGCTCCATTGTCGGCTAGTAATACCCAACTCTAAGTAGCTACTTTGCAAAGATGATGTCACTCATGTGGGCACCACAAATACCAACATGAACCTCTTGTAAGGCCAAGGAAGCCTTGTTCAAGTCTAAACATCAAGAGAGGATGTTATGGTACCCATCACGATATAGGTTATTGGCTACAAGAGTGTAACGGGATGCTCTGCGAATGAGGTTTTGGCATTGGGTGTTTGTGAGGTGAGGAGATATGATACCATTTTTTAGGTAAGCATGAATATCATGGTACCACAAGGACTATGGACCAACCAAGATGCATACCATATTAGCATCAGCATTCTTGTAAGTGGGCGTGTGTAGCTACTCAACTAGAAACTCATATTGCGTAGCGTCGTGAGGGATTTCCAATAGTGAGCTGATGGTTGCCATAGCATCTATTGCCTTGTTTTGGAGTCTTGGGACTTGTGTGAATTGTACGCTGATGAAGTGTTCTTTGATTTTATCTACAAGCTCTTTGTAGAGTAGTAGCTTGTTGTCTTTTATCTGATATTCATCGAGGACCTATTTGATGATTAATTGGGAATCCTCGAAGACTTGTAGCTCTATGATATTCCAATGGATAGCTATTCTAAGACCTGTGACAAGGGCCTCATATTTTGAAATTTTGTTTGTGCACATGAATCCTAACTTGAAGGATTTTGGTATGGAATCACCTTAGGGAGTTACAAAAAGTATCCATGCCCCTAATCCATGTGATGTATATGAGTCATCAAAATATAACTTCCACTGGGGTTATTCCTCAACCATACAAAGGCGCTCATCTGGGAATTCCATCACTAGAGGGTATGTGTCAATTAAGGGAGCCTCTGCAAGTTGATTAGCAATAAATTTTCCTTTGATGGATTTTCTATTGATGTACTAGCTGTCAAATTCACTAAGAAGCATTACCCACTTTACCATTTGTCCTGTGAGTGTGGTCTTTGAAAGTGAGTACTTGAGAGGGTCAACCTTTGAGATTAGCTTTATTATGTGGCCGAGCATGTAGTGACAAAGCTTCTAGGTGGTCAAGACCACTACCTAGCAAGCCTTTTCCATTGGAGAATAGTTTATCTCATAACCAACCAGTGTACGATTGATGTAGTAAATGGCCCTCTCTTTTTCATGATTGTCGAGCTAGGCTAGAAGTGCCCCCAGTGCCGTGGTGGTGGCTGATATGTACAAAATGAGGGGTTGTCTTGGCATTGGTGGTACAAGAATAAGAAAATTTTCTAGGTACTCTTTGAGGTTCTCAAAACTGTGTTGACAGATGGGATCCCATTTGAAGGTAGTATCCTTTCGCAATAGGTGTGTGAATGGCTGGCACTTGTCTGCTAGTTGGGAAATGAATCTTCAAACTAACTATAACTTTCCTTGTAGGCTTCTTAACTGTCTGAGAGTTCTAGGAGGAGGCAGCTCTAAAATTGCCTTTACTTTCTTGGGATCAATCTCTATGCCATGCCTGGATACAATGAACCCTAGAAGCTTTCCGGATGTCACACCAAATACACATTTCTTTGGATTCAGCTTTAATCCATATTGATGTAGATGATTGAACACACTTTTGAGGACATTTAGATGTCTGCCTTGGGTTTTAGATTTTGCCAAGATATCTTCTACATAATCCTCAAGGATCTTATGGATCATGTCATGAAAAATTGTGGTCATCACTCTTTGGTATGTAGCTCCCATGTTCTTGAGCCCAAATAGCATCATATTATAATAGAATGTGCCCCATGGTGTGGTGAATGCTATCTTGTGTTGGTCTACCTCGGCAATCCTGATCTAATTATACCCTAAGAAGGCATCCATTAGTGACAGATTCTCATGTCCTATTGTAAGGTCAATGATCATATCGATGCTAGGTAGTGGGAAATCATCCTTGGGACAAGCTTTATTTAAATCCCTAAAGTTTGTGAAAATTTGAATATCACCTGAAGGCTTAACAACTGGTACCATGTTGGAGATCCAATCTGAATAATTGATGGCTCTGATTATCTTAGCTTGGAGAATTTTCTCAAGCTCTTCTTTTACTAATAATGCCACTTTCGAATGCATTCTTCTTAGCTTCTATTTGAATGGCTTGGCATCAGGATCTACTGCAAGATTGTACACAAGGAGATTTGGATCCAACCTGGGCATATGAGCATATGACCATGCAAAATTTATGGTGGCTTGATGGAGTAGTGTAGTGAGAGCCATTTCTTCACCCTCTGTTAAAGATGTTCCGATTTAGGTGATTTGTGGACATTCTTATGTGCCCAAGTTGACTGGTTTGATCTCTTCGATGACTCTAGATGAGTTTTTTGGTTGATAATATTGGATGGGTGGAAGAGGCAAGTCTCCATCCTCTAGCACCTTAGAAAGGTTTTCACTATCAGATACACCCTTTATTTTTACTATTTTTGAATCAGGATGTGCCCTAGAGGGATTTTCACATGAGGATTCTTTATTTTCTTTTTTATTTTTAATTTTGTGGCTAGAGACTTCCTCTTCCCCAAAGTATCCCTTCGGGTTGAGCTGATATAATTTGGCTGATTCCTACCCCCATTCTAGTTGTTGATCAGTGGTGCCTATGAATTTTAGGAGTGCTTCCTCACTTCAGAACTCATTGATATGTACTACACTCAGTTGGTCCCAGTCTATGAGGTCAGGATGAATGAGGGGGAGGTCAATGAGATTGATGGTGAGTTGGCAAAGGATAGAATTGCCCAGGAAGGTTTCATCATCAAAGATATCATCGTAGGACCATTTTTCCTCCTCTTCTAGAATGTCTTCGACTTCCACTAGTTCATCTTAGATATTCAAAAGGGTTACATTGGGTGAATTGGTGCCCCTAGTCATGACGTCAGGTCCTTGTATGTGTAGGTGAGGGGGATCAAAGCTGAGGCCTCAATTTTGTGGATTCTTAGAGGCCTCCATATGGTCCTTCATTCCAGACTCTTTGGGTCCTAGACCACCTCCTTGATAATCCCCTTGTTCAGTGGCCCATTTGTGTGGTATAAGATATTTCTCTTTGAAGTACCTGAGGAACTCAATATCAAGAGGTGGAGGATCCTTGTACAACCATTGATTAATATCAGGTGCCAATTCTTGGCCATTCAAAATTCCATTAGAGATGAAAGCATATGAGCCCATAGTTTTGATCTTGGGGCCTTCTTGAGGTGCCTTGGTTTGATGGCATGGTCATCCTTGTGTATGTGGGTCTAGGGGAAGAGCCCCTACTACAAAGGCATCAATAAGATTGTATTCCCCATAGCCCTTATTATTGATCTTGATGGAGGAGAGGGAAGAGGCTAGGATTGTTTTTGGATCATAGTGGGATCAAGAAGAACTGGAGACAAACATGCCAATATTGATTCTAGTACAATGAGTGGAGTGGGGAAATGAGGCTTCAATCACATAGCAGTATGTGAAAGGTTGTGGATCAGCATGGATGGTGATTTCAGTGCCTTGATATGGGAACTTGATGTGCTGATGATAGGTGGAGGGAACTACTTGGATGGAGTGGATCCATGGACGACCCAGGAGGATGTTGTAGGGGAGGTCAAGATCAACAATGTGGCATATGATATCTTGGACAATGGGACCAATCTAGATGGGCAAAAAAATGGTACCTTCAGAGGTACGCTCTAGGTTGTCGTAAGCCTTGATAGTGATTACATTGTGAGAGATGTTTGCTTCTGTGAAACCAACTTGTTGAACAAATTTTAACGTACAAAGATTAAGGGTTGAACCATTATCTACCATGACCCTTTTTATGGTGAAGTCATTAATCATGATGGTGAGGTGGAGTGGGATATTGTGATTTGGTTCAACGGATGGCATGTTAGATGGCTAGAAGGATAGAGTGGAAGGTGTGGATAGGTGCCCCACAAGGTTCTTGAATTGAATGGTATTGATGTCTGCAGGGACATGGGCCTCTTGGAGGGATTTATTAAGGACTTCCTAATGGAGGGGAGATGTGGAAAGGAGTTCAAGGATGGAGATTTGTGTAGGTGTGTTCCCAAGGTGTTCCAGGAGGTTATATTGTGTGCTAGGGATAGTTGTAGTACTAGCACCGACAATAGATATCTGGCCTCTATGGGTAGTAATGACACATTGATTGTCAACACCTCTGACATGGATCACATTCACAGTGGGTTCAACCTAGGAAATACAACCAATGAATTTATCATAGTTGATGTAGGAAGTGGTATAATCTTTCCCATCACCATGGTCACCTTGTTTACCCTTGCCTTGGTATGTGGGAGGATTAGCATTGGGTTGATTATTTCTTGCATTGTGTTTAGGAAACACATTTTGATAGATCTATAGGTTTGCATTGGGTGATGTTTGGGAAGGCGTGTCAACTATGATCTCCTTTTTATCTAGGAGATCATGGACATAGTGTTTGAGTTTCATGCACTTCATGGTAGCGTGTCCCTTAACAAGGTGATAGTCATAGTACTCATTGTCCTTACACCAAGCCGGCTTGGGTGTTGACTCATCAAAGGGTTGAGTTTGTAGATACACAACTAGGTTGGCATTGACCATGTAGTGGAAAATAGCATCCATGGGTTCTCCAAGGGGTGTGAATGTGCACTTTCAAGTATTCTGAATACGGGGCTTGTTTTGTCCTTGAGCAACAGGTATGGCATTGGCTTGATTGGAAGGTGGCTGACAAGGTTGTTGCTGGTAAGTGTGTGCTTATTGTTGATAGATGGGTGCTTGCTATTGGTATGTTTGGGGAGGAGGATTGGGACCAGCTACAACAACTTGGATGTTCCTTGTGTCTATGGCTCCTTCAGTGACCATGTTCTTGTTCTTGTTCTAGTAGCAAGATTGGTCATTGTTAGGTCTATCTTGGGAGCTCTCCTTGTAATGTTTAATGCTACCATCATCCAAAAGACCTTGTTTGATATCCATTCCTTTCTCCTTGATATCTTGGTAAGTTTGAATACAATTCATTCTCATGAAATGGGATAGCTTTGAATGAAAATTATTGATGAATATCGTGGTAAGGTGCTTCTCTGGCAGTTGGTATGACAATCTCGTGGTGAGATTTTTCCATCATTGCAAGTAGTTGGCCAAAGTTTCTCCTCCCTTTTTCTTAGTGTTGCATAGGTCTAGCAAGGAGATCTCATTCTCAATGTTATGGGCATACTGGGCCACAAATTTTTTCGAAAGCTCTGAGAACGTAGAGATAGACCCATATGGTATTTGGTAGAGCCATTCGATGGTAGGCCCTCCCAAACTCTTGGGAAAGAAGCACATGAGGTATATATCATTGAATGCCACCTCTTGGCATGCCATATAGAATTCCTTGATATGGCTGACTGGATCTCCCTTCCCTTGATACTTATCAAACTTTGGTATTTCAAAATGCTTGGGGAAGGGTAGTACTATGATCGATCTATCAAATGGATATGAACAGACTTCCTTGAACTTGAAAGTTTTACCCTTAGTACAAGCCTTAAGTTCTTTGAGGGCATTTCTTATCTCTTCCCATTCTGATTTGATAGGTGTTGGGGTGGGTACTCCCATTGAGAATGGATCTAATGGTGCAGGTGAATATGGGAAGATATGCAGCCGATATGGTGAGCTTGGATAGGGGGATTGCCTAGTGGAAAAGGCCATTTGAAAAGAATTTTGGCTAGCTTGTTGGGTGATGTATTGCTGATGTAAGGCTAGGGCTTGCTATTGGGTGAGATATGGCATGGCTTGTTGCTATGGAATGAGAGGATTAACTTGCGGCATCAGGAAGTACAGTTGTTGAGGGTGGAGTTGGTAGAATGGTTGCTGCTAGGACTATTGATGCACTTGGCCAACATAGGAGGGGTGCATACTAACATTGCTGAGAGGGGGGATGGTAGCTTAGGTGTGCACTATGGGTGGTTGTATGAAGGGGTTAGTGGGATGGGTAGATCTAAGTTACTGTGATTGTGGAGGAGTGTTTTATTGAGTGATTGGCAGCATAGATAGATAGTTGGTGAATGTAGGCGGAGGTGCAGAAAATGATGATGGGGTTTGCTATTGTACTACTTGTGGGATGGTTTGTTGCTGATGGGATTTTTGGTAACATTGGTCATGTGTGCATATGCCCATGGCATTCATTTGTGCTTGGTCGAGGCTCCAGGTGGTGCCAACCCCTGTTGTGGGTTGTGATGCTGAGGTCGCTACAAATATGGGTGGGATAGTGGGATTTTGTGATGTAGGTAGGGGAGCTTGGGATGTCAGGGGTGGCATTCCTATTATTAAGGTGACTTGTTGGGCTTGTGTACTGATAGCAAACATGAGAGGGGGAACTTGTGTGGATTGAGATTGTATAATGGACTAGGTAGATGCAGGTGGTGTGGTTTGTGCTACTCCTTGTGAAAGGGGTGTTGATGTAGCTAGAGGTGGTGTTGCTTGGGTAGATGCTTGGTTGGGTGCTTTTGATTGAGTGGCTACTTGCCAGGAGGTAGGCGGGGGTGGTGTGCCCATAATGGAAAGTGGGGTGCTCACGGGGTTTGGTGTACCAGGTTGTAAGAGATGCAGGAAGGGCGATGCTGTATGGGATACTTGCTGAGTTGGGTCATGGATTTGTTGGATGATAAAGGGGTCAATGTTGGTGGAAATATGGATGGGTTTTGTGGGATCAAAAGAGTGTAACTATGGTGGAATGGGAGTACCCTCTTGTGTATAGTTTGCCAAGATGGCAAGATGATTTTGTGCGATGATCGCACTTACCATTTGCTTGTGTCTTAGAAGACACATGAGAGCTTCCATGGATTTGGTGGTAGGTGTCTCATTGGGATCTTCCCACACATGCTGAATCATTGGTGGGGATCATACATTACCATCATACCTGTGGGGTCGTTCAGGTCTACTGAACTAGTGGCTTGGTTGGGATCCATTCCTTTCCTTTTCTTTGATCGTGTCTCAACGGGCATGAAAAAGAAAAGGCCTAAGATGGGGAGGATGAAAATGTATCAAAAGGGGATGCTTTGATGAAGATTTGGGACCTAGATGTATGATTATGGATGATGAAGGATTTGGATGATGGGTTCCTTAAGGGATCTTGATGAGCTACCTTTCCTGATGTGGGATCAAAATGTTTGGGATTGTCATCCTCGGATAGACTTGTGATCTTCGAATGATGGGATCCTTACTAGTGGGAACCAATCTTTGGATTGAGATGATGAGGTTCACAAGAGCAAGTACTAGCTACCCTGGACAAGGTTTAGTCGAACAGGTGTGGCTAAGATTTTGATTCTAAGGATGAGGTTAGGGAAACTCAAGATGATTCCTTAGATGATGAGGATTTAGGATGATGATTCTGAGATTTGGATAGGGGAGGATGCAAATGTTCCTATGGGACTATCTAAGGATGTCTAGACAACTTCATAGTTTTGGAGAAAGGTGGAGATTGTGCCTACTAGTCTTCACTCTCTAATCTGACAAATTGACAATCAACTCAGATTTGAAAGGAAAACTACTTAATCCATACGTTGTATTCTATATTATCCAATCTGGCTTGATGATTCTTTTCTTCTTGAGCTTCAGTGACAATGGGTTGGTAATCCTTGAGCTTTCTTTTGGTGACATTTTTCTCTCGATATGCATTGGGTGTTGGTAACTTAACTTTCTTGTGCTTCACAGGTGCGGTCATAGGTCAAAAGGAATATCTTTTTTTCTCTGGATATAGGAGTATATCAAGCTAGGAAGTGACTGTGGTAAGTATACCTTGGCTTGGATTGAACAAAACTTGACTTTTCTTTTAGGATAGTGGAGAAACAATCCCACAAGAGGCAAAGCAATCTTGTGGGGAGAATAGGCAAATGATCTCTTTGGAAAAATAACTTTAGTAACTTTGATTTTGTGTATGTTCAAAAAATGTTTTCACTGGGTCTGATTACTTTCAAGAACACATACAAGCAATTTCTACCTACAAGATAGGCTAGTATCACAACCTTTTCCCACAGCTTGATATCCCAAAAGAGGAATACATATGGTGAGTAATCTTCAGGTGACCTGGGAAACCACTTGGGTTGGTCCTTGCATAAATATTATGATACTTTCAGGAGTAGATCAGGTAGGCTTCTGATTAATGTCTTCTAGTAAGATCCGTGACGTCCCCCCAATCAGTTTGTACATGCATGACTCACTTAAGAGCCTATTTGACCATGCCAAAATCATAGGGATATTCACCTACCTTAGGCTACCATCAACATGCCTCATCTGAGCTTGAGGGGATAAGGCAAGATTTTTCTCAACACCTTATTTATATACCGATCGGGGAATTACCGGTTTGAGGTCATTCTCTAAAGAGGAAGCAATTCTTAGAGTAGACAAGTCTCGCTAGAAGTGTTGTCAATCGGACTTGATCTTTCTCTTCACCCAAGATCTGAGAAGGAAAGGGGAGAGGATACAGATACAAGTGGATTTCTTCCACGTCACTTACTTTAACAAGGTTTTGCAAATAATTTAAGAGCTCTACGGAAGTGTTGAAAAACACTCCTTTAAACATGCCAAAAAGTATTCATTTCCAAATTGAACCTAGTTTAGGCTAAGTTTTTTCTATCCTAGAACATCAAACACTCATTTTTAGCATGCAAGGTTCTTTTTGAAAAGTAAATGACAATGCTTGGAAGATAGGAATTACTTTGCAAAAACAAGAAAAGTGTTACTCCTTTTAGCACTCAAGACTTTGTTTGATCAATTTTAAACACCAAATCAAAATGTTTTAATTGCATAGATTGATTATCCCTTAAGCATTCAAGAGTGAGTTTTTGTTGATTTTAAGCACCAAAATGAAGTGTGATGTTTTCCTTGTTCAATTTTAACCTTTGTTTATTTTATGCCCAAATCGAAATGATGAAGTGTTGTGTAGGCATACATTGTTCTTTTTAATGCACCAAATGACAGTGAGTAGATTCTATTTTTAAAAAAATTTAACCCACATTCTCACAAAAACTTGCAAACCTACAACAAAAAAACCATGTTCCCGCAAAATCATAAAGGCATTCCCGCGGGACTACCCAAATTGAAATGATGAAGTGTTGTGTAGGCATACACTGTTCTTTTTAATGCACCAAATGACAGTGAGTAGATTCTATTTTTAAAAACATTTAACCTGCATTCTCATAAAAACCTGCAAACCTACAATAGAAAAACCGTGTTCCCACAAAATCATATAGGTGTTCCCGCGGGACTATCAAAATAAAAGAAACTAACAAAGAGTAATAAATGTTGGAAAAGGAATGATACCTAAAGATGTGTTCCCATGGTCAATGATGTTCTCACGGAGTCAATAGTCAATCCCACGTTGCGGGAATGAAGGTAGGAACTTCAAAAATCATTAACAATGCCTTTCAGCTTATAGAAATCAACAAGCAAACCTGCCTAGTCAAACAGTGCTCTCACGGAGTCAACAATCAATCCCACATTACAGGAATGAAGGAAAAAAAATTAAAAAGACATTAAATTCCTCACGGCTTACAAAAAGGTACACAAGCGATCTCGCCTGGTTAACCTGTGTTCCCGCATTGCAGGAATATGATCCCGCAAAATGGGTATAGTGAGTCACTGGTGAAGTTAGGATAGAGAGCAAGAAAAGATGGGAAAAATAGAAGTTTCATTATTGGAATGCATTACCACAGTCTGTACAAGCATTCCCATGTCTGTACCAGCGTTCCCATGTCTGTACTAGCATTCTCGCAAAATTGTAGATTTTTTGGATGTTGATGTTGTGTAAAATACGAAGGTGGGAATGACAGTGCAAATGTGTCTTCTTCGGCCCTAAACTTGCAAAATAGAAAAAAAAACCCTTGCAAAGCACTCAAACAACAAAAAACTTTAGTATTTAATTTAGTTTTGCAAAGAAAAATGAGAAAGATGGAGAGAAAATGACCCTTGAAGTGGGTCCCACTGAGTGTGCCAAAATGTAAGTACCTAAAATGTAGTGTTTAAGAATACCAAACTAAGCTAGCATTCAACAAAACACATAAAGTAAACACTTATGATAAGACCTACAAAATGAAGACAAAACCAAACAAGGAAATGCAAACCTCAAACCCCAAAGTCTCCAAAATGAAGAAGATTTGTCCAATGGATTGGATGTGTCCTCATGAACTATGCTTCAAGCTTCAAAGTGTGGGAGGATTTTGGCATAATAAGGATTCTTTGGATGATTTTGGCTCTCAAATGGGCATAATAACTTTTCTTCAATGGTGGATGAAAATGAAGGAGAAAGTGGCTCAATATAAAGGAAAATGGGAGATGAATGGATGGTCAAAATGCAAACTTGAGGAAGGGTTGAGATGCATCCAAGAGAGAGCACATGGATTCTACTTTCTCAAATGCATAACATTGTGACAAGTGTCACAATGGGGGAGGATGAGAGGAGAGGCCAAATCTTTGAGGAATGTGACCACTTTGGAGGTGTGAGAGGGGACAAGTGTGTAAGAGATGTGTAAAAGACTTTATGATTTGACATTAGAGGATGTGGTGATATGACATGAGGGTTGACTTGAGATGGTTTAGCATTTCTTAATCCTTGGATTATGGTTGTGCAAATGTTTAAGGGGTGATTAGCTTTGGATTAGAGGGTAAGTGGGGGATTAGGAGGATGTGATGGGAGGAGAGAGAATGAGTGGAGGGTTAGATTAGCTAAGCATGAGTTATTAGCTAATTAAGGAGGAGTGGCATGATTTTAGAATTAAATATTTTATTTAATTCCAAGTGGGAGGAAAAAGGGGTTTATGAATTAATTTAATTAAATAAGTGTATCCATTTAAATTAATATAAGAATAGGGATTTAATTAATTATCAGACTATAGTTTTTTCATTTAGATAATTAATTAGACTATAGTTAATTAATTTAGTTAATTAACTAGGGGATGACATAAATTAATCAAATAATAATATTTAATTAATAAGATGTCCTATGAGAAGACTAAATAAAATTACTAAATGATGTAATCAAATTTAGGTGTCTACAATATGTATGTATACACACACACACACATAGATATGTGTGTGTGTGTGTGTGTGTACTAGAAATAGTATCTTCATATAATTGGTATTGAACAATAAATGAAATAGAAACTAAATATCCACAATATAACAACTCTATTTAGCAAATAAAGCACAATTAAGCATCCTATGGCTCTCTAACTAAGAGTGTTAATGTGAAGCTCTCATCAAGCCTTCATTAATGACAGTCCTAAAATGAGAAATGATATGATAAACAAGCTAAATTGTTCAATTCCAAATGAAATACAACTAATTAGCCTTAATTTTCCTTTCTAACTATAAAATGCAAGAGGTTTGATGCTATTCTCAGATTTGTGGATTGATTATTGATTGATTTTAGCATTCCTTTTATAGATTTAGGCAAGGGTAGGGGGTGTAGTTGTGTTCATCATGATTAAGCTTGAGTTGAGTCTTTGGTTATAACCTTTGAAGACAATTTAAATATTGTGTCATCAAAGCTTGGAACAAGTAGACAAGATGAGTGGACAAGATGCTCTTTTGTAATGAGTGATTGAGATTCATTTTGGCTTGATCCATGTGAGCTTCTTTCCTTAAATCCCATTGGTTGATTGATTTTCCTCCCTTTTGGTTGTTGAGAGAAATTAGGATTTAATCAATTGATTTTAATTCATTTATTTCACCATGTGCACCCCTTAAATGGGTTGATTTGATTTAATTCAAACTATACAATTAATTGAAGTAATTGCACATTGATTTAATTTAACTTGATTTAAATTCTTTTGATTGTTCTTTTGGCTTTAGATTTTGAATTATATTGAATTAAGACTTGATTTTAATTTTGATTGGCCAAATGCTTGATTCTATTCAATTACCTTCATTTGCCTTGATTTGTCAATAAATTGATCTTGTCCATTTTTCAGTGATTACAAATGCCCCTCTTTGAGTTGACATGCGAAGCTTGTTAATTCAAAAAATATCTTGATTTTACTAATGAAAGATCCTAATTTAACTAATGGAAGGTCCTAATTTTGTCGATGGTCGATCTGATGTTTGATATGAGATGCAGTTCTAATGATAGGATTGATTGATTGCTCTGATGGTCAATCTGATGTTAGATTATTGATGCAATACCTGATTTGATGTGGTTTGATGTTTAATGCCCCTTTAGATTGATTAGAAAAAATTTCCTAATAAAATATTACACTCTAATTTAATGGTCATTCTCCTGATTTGATGATGTTGATGATGATCTGATTCTCCAAGTGTATGCCCCCTTGGAAATGAAATGAAATTGATGCATGTTTGAAAATTTCAACGGTTTTGGTCAATTTTGTGTTGATCAAGGGTTAATTTATAATGAATTTCAATTTTATTTCTGATAATGTTTTCATGTGTGTTTGATTACAAATGCCCCTTATTTGGCAGAATTGGTTAAAATTTTGGATTTCCCGGTCCCCTTTTGGTGAAAGATTCTCCTTTTTAGGTCAAAGATACCCTTTTTAGGTTAAAGATTCCCTTTTTAGGTCAAAAGGGTTTATATAAAGGGTAAAAGGTCTTTTTTACTATTCATTTTTACTTTTACTTTTCACTTTTTGAGCTCTGACCTCTGTTGACTTTCTAATGATGTCTGTCCCTATTCACGAGCATAGATTTGAGTGTGGTCGATGGTTCTAGCAGCCACTAAACTACGAACCTCTAGTGAGTACTCAAACTTCTTAGTTTTTATTTATTTAAGCATTTAATTCCTAAAAATCTAAATTTTTCTTGGTAAAAGTCCCCTGTTTTTGCTTAAATTTTTTCAAATAGCACGTTTGCCCATTTAAATAGCACTTTTACCCTTGAAATAGCACTTCTGCGATTTTAAGTTGTGCTTTCTTACTTTCAAACAACGCGTTTGCACAGCTATTTTTGGCCCTAAACCATAATCTCTTAATCAAATAGCATTTTTTATTAGGTTTGCACTTTTGCCCCATAAAGTAGCGCTTGTGACTTTTTAGATAGTGCTTTCAAATTATTTTTGTGCATTTTCCTCAAGTTGCACTTTTGAAAATTTAGTTTGCATGTTTACACTTTTAAACAATGCTTTTAAAGCCTAAAATAGCGCTTTCACCCTGCTAGGAAAGATTCCAAATTGTTGTAGTCAATTTTCAACCTATTCAATGTCCTTGATCAAATGATTGGTTAAGGTAATGAACTTGATGTTATAGCGAATCGTAAGATGTTAGTATGAGTCAGTCATAATTTGAATTTTGGATTGTCAATCTTGATTTAGATGATGGGTGATGATGAATTTTCTATTCTATCTAAATAGAAGCATGAAAATTGATTGTGGTTTGATATTTGTAAATGTTTGATTGACTTAGGATAATCCAAATGATAACTAATTTCAAAACTGATGTAATTAAACTTACTTTTTGCAGGCAGTTCTTAAGTCACTGGGTGTTCGTGGTTCATATCCTCTACCAATGAGCATGATCCAGGACCTTAGTGTGGATGATCAGAGACATATCAGTCTATGTGTTCTTTCTTTCCTGTTGGCTCTTCCTCAATTCTGAGTGAATCAGGGATTGATTACAGCTATGGTTGAGTGATGGCACTCAGACCATAATACTTTTCATTTTCCAATGGGTGAGATGACGATCACCTCAAAGGATGTGTATCATATCTTGCGATTACCTACCTGAGGCGAGTTGGTTTACTATGATTCCATGTACGATGGTTCTACATGTCAATGGGTTTTCCTTGATCATACCATTGGAGACAATCATATCCAATGGGCTCAGTTCATTTCTTTCCTAGAGCTTCCAGTAGTTCTTGGTGCTCTGATTGGTGGATTTCTGCTTCCTGACAAATGTTGTCATAGTTTTTCTATTGGATGGGGTCCTATCCTGGAGGACTTGTTAGCACATCCCCATAGATTTGATTGGGGTTCATGTGTATTAGCTCATCTATACCATGAGCTACATATAATTATGTATAGGTGATCATCTATGCTCACTACAGGAGAAATTTTACTACAGCTTTGGATGTGGGTGCGTATCCCAGTGACATGTCCTATCTCAGCAAGACAATGAGATCTCGGTTGGCCATTCACCTGGATGTATGCGTGCATGGTTATTCAGACCCATATGGGTAAGACTGATTATTGGCATCATGTCATTGATGACATGGATGCTATGGTTTGGAGGCCCTATATTGGTTGTGAGGATTGGCCCAAGGATGATGTTGGGTTACCTTGCATGTTCTACCCCCAATGGATGATTGGTCATTCCACTTTTATCATTGAGATATTTTTCTTTAGGAGAGTTTTGCATCAGTTGTAGGGAGTAGCTATGTATTCTTGAGTGCAAGAAGAGAGATCATTGTGGGGTCCCTGTATAGATCATAGCATAGCTATTAGAGATATCTGAGACCTTGGATATCTACCTTGGTCAATGAGAGAGCGTGATGGATGCTGACATCATAGAGGATTATAGTGAGTGGTTGCATCGGTACCCAATTCCTATATTTATTGATCCTACTGAGAGAGTTCCAAGGATTGATGAGGTATCAGATGGTGAGGATGGTGGTGCAGGAGATGATGGAGATGACAGTGATGATGGTGGTGGTGGGAGGAGTGGAGGTAGGATTAGAGCACGGCATAGATGATGGGGTCTTCGAGCAGTTAGAGCAAGTAGGGTACATATACCAGTGATTATTGCTGCTCCTATCCCTCCCAGGGCTGATCAAGGTAGATGTGGTCCAGATAGAGCACTACATCAGGTTTAGGGATGTAGATGTGAGACTATGTCAACTTAGACCTAGGCACCAGTGAGATTTTGATGCACAGGTTGCACAGGTGTTACTTGATCAAGCATAGGACCCTCCTGCTTAGTAGGTGATACCTCCATTTGTTCCATAGGATTCCTCTGCTCATGCCCCTACTTCTACTATGATGCCCTCATCTTCTTCATGACTATCTTCTTCTATTTTTTTTCCATCCTTGTCAATTCCATCTTCTTATTCGATTCCTTCTTCTTCGATGCCTCCACCATAGACTTCTGCAGCACAGGCTCCTGCGGTAGCTTTAGCATCAGATGTTATATCTCTTCAGTCACAAATGTCAATGATGTAGTAGCAGGTTACTCAATTGAGTTCGATGATGCAAACCTTTTTGGCCATGATGAGTCAACAGGGATTACAGGCAAGCTTGAGTCATCCTCCAAATAGTGCTCCTGGTCCTGATGGTGGAGATGGTACTACTAGTTGAGATATGGTTATGAGATATTGTAGTTACTTTATGATGGCATACATGCTCTTATTCTTTTCATTGATATCAAGAAATCAGACTCTATTGTATCATTTGATTTGATCTGTATTATTGATATTGATACTTTGGTATTTGGATGGACATTGATATTTGGATATTGCTCTTATGATCATTTGATAGACTCTGATATGTTGTTTACTTCATGATGATGTTATAGACTTTGATACTCATTCTGATAACTTTCACTACATATTATGTCATGATGTGTTGGATTTCCTTTTCAAGTGTTTTAACATGATATGAAAATCTATATGGTTCTATCTCCTATATGCTTTGTTTTATGCTTTTTAGATGTAATTTTTAATATGTATGCACATGTCCTATTGATGTGTTAATGCATGTGTTATGTATGACGTAGAATAGATGGATGAATGAAATGAATATATAGATGTGTTAGATGGATTTAATGAATAATGTATATGGATGGTTTTATGAATGCACTATGATGCAAGGATATGATATGTGATGTGATATTCATATCAAATGGATTTATATGTATGATGTTTCTAAGATGTCTTAAATGAGATGCACCTAATGATGATGGTTATGATCTATTTGAAATGAAATGTCATAATATATATAATTATGTAATGATTATGATTATGATCTTAATGAATGTAATGGTAAATGCACTCTAATGGATTTGATACAATTGATTTGAATATGAATGCGACTTAATGAATCTAAATGATGTATGCAACCTAATGCAAATGACATATTAATGATTTATAATGATGAAGATTAATGCAACTTAATACAATGAACCTAATGCAAATGATGGTACATGACTTATGCAACTTAATGCAATGATGAAATGTAATGAACTTAATGGTTTAAATGATGAAATACTTAAAATTAATGCAAGATAAATTGAATATAATGCAATGTTTTCAATGATTTAATGCAACTTAATGTCGCGTGCTTAAGTGAACCTAACTAATGCAAGTGAGCTAATGAAAGCACTTTGTTTTTTATTTTTGATATCCAACACACTGGATCAAATATAGTTTTTGATGATCCTTTTGATTTTTGATTTGACTACACCCCCTTTCTCTTTGTCCATTTTCTCTCTTGCAATTATAAACTAAGAAAGGCAAAATACATTAAATGCATTTAATCTAAGATGTATGCAACTAACTATCATTATTCAAAAATTTGGAGCTTATAATTATCATTGAGCATTTTTGGAATTCTGCTTTTTAGTACAACCATCACTAGTTCAACCATGATGATATGAATACTTTTTGCACCTCTTGTTTTTTCTTTCCCATCTCTTATCCGGTACGACTATCAGTAATTGAAATCAATCATGAGAGTGTGAATACCAATTTTGTTAGATTCTATGTTGCAAGTGGATTTTGGTATTATGATATTGAACAAAATATCCAAGGTATCCTTTTGTGTAAACAAACAAAAATCTCAATTTTATCCTATATACAAGTCCTCGATGATTCTTTGATGATCACGTCCTTAGACAAATAATACATGATTTAAATCTTTGATCTTAAGACAAAATTTTTGCAATATTTTTCAAATCCATATTTCAAGTATAGTTCCATCCATTTCATACTTTTAATCCTAATAAAGATAAGGTCATGTAAGATCTTGGATCTTGTGTTGGGTTCAAATTGGATTGAGATTGAAGATTTGATTAAGTGTTTCCACTTGTACTTTTGATGACTTGATTTGCTGATTGATAGAAGTTTATTTTTGTTGAATCCTTGCTCCTTTCAAGTAGATTGCCCCCAGTTTGATATGATTACAAAGTTGGACTTAGGACAATTTGCAGATTAGGTGACCAAAATCTTTAGGTATTTGCAAATGCAACTATGGGGTTTTATTATGCAATATATACAAATGCTGGTGAATGTAATATTTATAGGGTGACCTCTAGGTATGCAACTGACTTGGAATTTCAATGGCATCTATTTACTAGATTTTCACCGATTGAATGAATCTTTCTTTCTTTTTTTGTTCTTAAAGATTTTTCTCTTTTTTTGCTACCAAGGTGCCTATTTGCTAGGTTTTCACCAAGATACTTTTTCTCTTTTCTGATTTTTTTTGTATTTTTCTCTTTTTTTTCAAATTTTTTTTTCATATCATCAAGGCACCTATTTGCTAGGTTTTCACTGAGACAACATCTTTTTAGGATTGTATATGAATGTTTTTGGCTTTCTTTATGCTCCATTGTCCACTGTTTTTGATATTTTATGCTTTTCCAATTTGTTTGCTCTTTTCTAATTTTTAATGTTTTTGATTTTTCAAGATCTCTTTTGGCTATATACAATAAATATGATGCTCACCATCTAATTTTATGATACTCTTTATACTCTTTCATCTATCTCATGTATAGAACCTCTTTAGGTGAATGTTATTGATAGGTTCTTGTAGCTCTTCTCCATCACAATCTGCTAATTTATAGGTGTCGGTGCCAAAAGATGAGGTGACAAAAAAAGGTCCTAACTAGTTTGCTTCCCATTTTCCTTTCTTTTCCCTTTCTACTTGGTTCTTGGGATTCTCTCACAAAACTAGGTCACCTATTTGAAATGTTCTTGACTTAATGTGCTTGTTATAAGTCCTTGACATTCTGTTTTGATATACCCTTAAGTGATCAAATGCTTGTTGTTGTTTCTCATCTAACAGTTCTAGTTCATGCAACCTAGCAACTCTATAATCTTCCTCACTTATCAAACCATGAAGAGATATCCTCAAGGATGGAAGTTCTACCTCCAAAGGTAAAACTGCTTATGTTCCAAAGACTAAGGAAAAAGGTGTGGCTCATGTTGGCATTCTAATGCTTGTTCTATAAGCCCATAAGGTTAGGTTTATTTTTATGTGCCAATCTCTTCCTGAATTGTCCACCGTTCTCTTCAATATCTTCAAGATGTTTTTATTTGTTGCTTCAGCTTGTCCATTACCTTGGGGATAATAGATTGAAGAGGAATGATGTATCATGTAGAACTTTGTACACAACTCTTTTAGATCCTTTTTTTTAAGTGTTTTGCATTATTTTTGATGATGGCATGAGCTATGCCATATCTACAAATTATGTGATTCAGAATGAACAAGGATATTTGTTTACCTGTTGCAGTTTACAAGGGTACAACTTCCACCCATTTAGTGAAATACTCTGTAGTAGTGATGATAAACTTATGACCATTGGAAGATGGTGGATGAATCATCCCTATTAAGTCCAATCCCCATTGATAAAATGACCATGGTTTTGTCATTGGATGAAGCTCTTGGGATGGTACATGGATCAAGTTTCCATGAAATTGACACTTTCGACAAGTCTTAGAAAAATGACAAGCGTCTTTCTCTATTGTGGGCCAAAAATATCCTATCCTAAGAAGTTTCTTAGCTAGGGTTTATCCATTTGAATGTGACCCATAGATTCCCTCATGAATTTCTCACAAGGCTACGTTCGACTCCTCTTTCTCTAAACATCTAAGAAGCATTCCGTCAAGACTCTTATGATACAATGATTCAGATATTCAGGTATATCAAGCGGCTTGGCGTATGAAACTTTTCTTTTGGTTCCTGGTTTGGTCCCTTGGTAAGATTTGGTCTTTGAAGTAAGTGTAAATGGCTCCATACCAAGGTGATTCTTGTCTAGTTAATAATAAAATAGTATGAGGATGGCTGGGGTCAAATGCGGGTTGTTCCACTTCTTCTAATAGGAAGTCATATCTGGTGCTTTGATTTGGTAGTTGTAGAAGGGAGGCCAAAGTTACCATTGCATCTGCTGCTCTATTGTTTTCTCTAGGAACTTGCTCAAATGTAATAAGAGTGAAGTACTTCTTAAGGTTTTCCACCATGTTCTTCTAAGGCACCAACTTGTCATCTTTGGTCTTATATTCATCATTAATTTGATTAATGACTAGTTGGGAGTCTCCATAAACCTTTAGTTCTGTCACCTTCCATTCCAAAGCCAAATTTATGCTGATTACTAAGGCTTCATATTCTGCTATATTATTGGTACATGGAAATAGAAATTTATAGGATTTTGGAATTATAGACCCTTATGGAGTTATCAAGAGTATTCCTACTCCTGATCCATGTTGGGTGTATGAACCATCAAAGTATAGTTGCCATGTTTTTGCCTCTATATTCACAATCTTAGAATCTAGAAATTCTACTTGAATCGGATGATCATCTGGTAGTGGTGATTCTTTTAGTTGGTCAGCAATGACTTGTCCTTTAATTGATTTATGGTCTACATATTCAATGTCAAATTCTCTCAATACCATCACCTATTTGGCTAACCTCCCATTTAATGTTGTTTTACTAAGTAGATACTTCAACGGATCAATCTTGGCAATGAGTCTTATCTTATGAGCTAGCATATAGTGGCATAGTTTTTGTGAAGAAAAAACCATAGCCAAGCATGCCCTTTCAATGAATGTGTAGTTTAACTCATATTTGACTAGAGTTCTACTTATGTAGTATATTGCTTTTTCCTTGCCTGATTCATCCTATTGTGCTAAGAGTGCCCCTAATGAATGCTCGATCATTGAAATATATAGAATTAAGGGCTTGCCTCTTATTGGTGACATCAAAATTGGAGGGTTCATGAGATACTTCTTTAGCATGTTGAAAGCTTCTTCACACTTCTCATCCCATTTGAAAACTGTGTCTTTATGGAGAAGTTGGGTGAGGTTATGGCATTTTTCCGCTAGTTGGGATATAAATATTCTTATGGATTGAATTCTTCCTTGTAGTGACCTCATTTGGCTTATGGTTTGAGGTGCTTCCATCTCCAAGATGACTTTTACTTTAGTGGGATCTACTTCTATTCCCTTCACTGATACAATGTAGCCTAGTAACTTTCCTGATTAGACTCCAAATGCACATTTTTTTGGATTGAGCCTCACTTTGAATTGTTCTAGTCTTGTAAAAAATTTCTCTAGAATTGGTAAGTGCTCTTCTCTTGAATGAGACTTCCCTAATATGTCATCAACATAGTCCTCCATGAACTTATGCATCATATCGTAGAATATAGTGGTCATTTCTCGTTGATAGGTTGCTCCCGCATTTTTCAAACCAAAAGGCATGACATTCTAGAAAAAATTACCCCATGCACACATGAATGCTATTTTATCTTGGTCCTTAGGTGATATCTTTATTTGGTTACATCCGCTAAATCCATCCATGAGTGAAAACATAGAATGTCTTGTTGTTAGGTCCACAATGGCGTCTATACTTGGAAGAGGAAAATCATCCTTAGGACATGCCAAGTTTAGGTCTCTAAAATTTGTGCAAATCCTGATGGACTTATCTTCTTTTGATACTGGCACTATGTTTGAAATCCATTGGGCATAGTCAATGGCCCTAATAAATCTCACCTTTAGCAATTTCTCCAATTCCACTTTAACAAGTAATGCTATATGTGGATGCATCTTCCTTAAATTTTGTTTGACTGGCTTGACTCCTTCTTTGATATTCAAGTGATGAATAATCAAGCTTGGATCCAATCTCGGCATATCATCATATGACCAAGAAAATTTGATTTTCTTTTCCTTGAAAAAATTTATGAACTCTTTTCTCTCTTCACTAGATAAGGATGCGGCTAGGTGTATGATATTTGGCTCTGTTTCTGACCCAATGTTTATCTTTTTTGTAGGCTCAATCAAAATTGGAGATCTCTCTTCATAATGTTCAGGTAAAGCATCCAAACTTCCTTTCTTAGTTGGGTTTTCACCTTCGGAAACATCCTTTATTTCTTTTTCTTTTTGATCTAATGCTGCCACTATGTGGTTTTCAACATTAGATTCTTTTCCTTTTTTAATTTTTTTTTTTTTTTCTCTTTTAGGTGGATTGAAAGTTTGGATACTCCCCTTTATCATTTCCTCCTGATATTCCATGTTAGAAGAAGGTTCAACTGCATTGAGGTATTGGGACACCACATTTTCATTCAAAAAGGTTGGGAGGATGGTTGGCTCAATGCAATCCCATTCAATTAATTTTGGGTATATGAGAGTTAAAGGATCAACGCTTTGGATTGGTTCAAAGGGATTTAGGGAAAATACCTTGTTTGATGGTTCATACATTGTATCATTCAAGTCTATGACATGTGCCTCTTCTAAATATTCCAAAGAAGTAGGGTCAAAGTCTTCCTCGCTAGACTCCTCTAAGGTTTTCATTGGATAAAAGTCATGTGGATTAAACCTAACATTTTATTCCTCCATAGTAAGTCTCCATGAAGGTACATATGGTTAACCTACCCATTGATTTATTGCAATCTCCTAAATTTGAATTTTCTCTAAAACCACTTCATTCAAACTAGATGCTTGATTTGGACTTGATTCTGCTATTTGTCCTTTGTTTTTTCTAGAAGTGTATGTATGGATCACATCTATCTCGTTATCATGGCACGACTCACTTGAAAATGAGTCCCACTCCCATTGATTAGAATCTTCATCACTATGGGATTCTAATTGCAATATCTGATCATAGAGTTTAGGATAGTTTTTTTGAGTGTACCCTTTCTCAAGATACCCTAATCTTGTTTTCTATTTGCTATCTCACCATGTCATTTCTATAGGTTCAATCAATCCTTCATTCTTCATGCCCAAAGGTCCATGGCCTTTGTATCCCATCTTTTGCATGATTTGGAAGCCTTTCCCATATTGATGTGTGGGAATGTTTGGGTTATGGATGTGTTTGACATGGGCACTTGTTTCTTCATCCTTGTAAAGGAAATTTAGGATCTCGTTATCATCCTCATCCATGGATGATGAAGTGCTACCCCTCACAAAATGATCATTTTATTTATGAGGTATTTTAGGTGGTCTTCCATAAGACTTAGGTGATAAGGGAAAGTCCATCATGGATAGGGAGTATTCACCTACTCCTTTTTGTTTGATCTTGCATTTCTCATCAAAATTCTTCATCATTTGGTCCATTTTTTTATAGTGGGCCTCCTTGGTGTATACTTGGACAGCTTTAGTTAGATCTGCTTTCAGTTTTTCAATAATATTATCTTCACTAACCTTCTATTTTCCTTTAGTTGGTGTAGCTAGGTTAGTGTGTTTTGGTACATCTTCAACAATAACTTCCTTTTCTATCTTTTCTTTTTCCTTCAAAGATGGGATGTCTTT
This sequence comes from Chamaecyparis obtusa, assembly GCA_027943335.1. Classification (NCBI taxonomy): domain Eukaryota; kingdom Viridiplantae; phylum Streptophyta; class Pinopsida; order Cupressales; family Cupressaceae; genus Chamaecyparis; species Chamaecyparis obtusa. The sequence goes on from BSBK01002906.1 coordinate 38,705, forward strand.
AGAACTTTTCCCTTTCTCTATTTGATTAGGTATATATCCCTCTGCATTGCGCAGAACTAGAGATTCATTGATAGGCTTGATGTTGTTACAATATTGGAAGGGGTTTGAGTCCCCACTTACCATTATTTCCTATCCTAGACAAGGAAACTTTAAAAATTGGTGGTAATTCGAAGGAACGACTTGCATTTCATGGATCCATGGCCTCCCTAACAAGATATTGTAGGTCAACTTTAAATCTAACACTTGGCAAATTGTTTCTTTTTGCATAGGACCAACTCTTATGGGAAGTATTATGACTCCTTTTGATGCGTATTCTTCATCATCGTAAGCTTTGATCATTATTTTTTTCTTTGAATCAATAGCCTCCTCAAAAAATCCTAAGGCTTTGAAAAAGTTTAGGGTACATATGTTCAAACCAGTTCCCCCATCAATAAGCACTCTTTTCACTCAATGTTTGTGAATAAGAACCTCTATGTGTAAAGGTAAATTCTGCGAATGGATCAATGACATGTCATCTTTTTCTAAACATGATAAGCAATGAGGAGCAATGAGATGTCCCACCATATTTTGGAACTTGTCCGCATCTAGGTTTAGTGGCACATTGGTTTCCATTAAGGCTTTTTCTAAAATTTCCTTGTGCGTAGGTGATAACTTGAGTAGCTCTAAGATTGAGATTTGAGTGGGAGTCCTTTGTAATTGATCAAGCAAGTTATATTGCTTTGATGATGAAGGTACATTTTGATTGGGTAAAACAATTCTTGGAACATTGTCGGGTAAGGTGATTTTTGAAGCTTGCTGACGCAAGGTAGGGAGCAAGAGGAACCAAGGGATGGTGCACCCTGATGAACCAAGCCTACTCAACACATTCAAAAGCCAACAAACACAACAACAAGAGAGATAATGTAGAAACTTTCATATATTATCATCAATTTGAATCATACATGATGGGTTGTAAGGCCTTCCCAGTTACGACCTGATATTACAATGAATCTCAAAAGTCCTCAAACATGCGAGGATCTATTATAAATCTCTAATCTAAATGTCTACTATCTTCCAACTAAAAAATTGCTCCCAAACTACAACCAAACAACTACAATTATACAAGAGGATACTGAACTGAGTCAGCCTTCAGATCCATAATTAATAGAAGTAATGGTCAAATTTGGGACCACACGCTTCCCAATGATGGATACCAACATTAAATCCATGATCCAATATAAATGCACAAGCTGACCACAACAAGAAACAAAACTAAACCCATTAGTAAGCATGATAACCGAGCAACAGATAGATAATACCGAGCGCCAATGAAATAACCGACCACCCAGGAGAGAACCAACCACACTCGATAACCAAAGGAAACCAACCAACTTGGTCAAAGAAGAAATTGAGCAACACAGACAAACTCCAAAATGTTTTTGGTGACACAGGATTGCCAAGGACCCGAGATGCTCCTGCATCAGACACCTAGGGTTAGTTTGAAATGATTCTCTGAATCATTTGGTAGGTCTGGTCTGAGCTACATCCAACTCAGACTGTGAAATCCATGAATTGTCTTCCATCTTCCACTTAACTAGATATTCCATATACTTTTTTCCTCTTGTGCTCTTGCCAACTCTTTCCTTCAAAATATGTTCAACTTCATCATCTGGCTTCTTAGGATATTATGTCAGTACTGTCACTTGTTCATAGGTTCATGATACTCATACAAATCAGCAATGTTTAAAATCGGTGATATATCCATGTCATCAGGTAACTCAATCTCATATGTATTTCCACTATCAAATTTCTTTAGAATCTTGCAAGGTCCAAACTTCTTCATCTTCAGCTTCCCATATGTTCCAACAGGAAATCGGTCTTTCTTCAAATGAACAATCACTTCATCACCAGCATCAAAATTTTTATGTCTTCTTGATCTATCAACTCTATCTTTGTATTTTTTATTACTGTCTTCCAGCTTCAGCTTCACATCTTCATGCAATGTTTTCATGTACTCAGAAAACTTTAGTCCTTCAACACTTTTCTTATTCTCATTAACAATGTCTCTCAAATTAGTTATTCCTCTTAGTTGTGTGTCATTCACAATCTCAAATGGTGTCTTTCCAGTACTCATATTCATTGAATTATTGTATGCAAACTCTGCTTGTGCGAACACAGAATCCCAACTACTCGGTGTGTCTCTAACTAAACATCTCAAAAGATTTCCCAAACTTCTGTTCACAACTTTAGTTTGTCCATCAGTTTGTGGGTGAAATGTAGAACTATATTTCAACTCAGTGCCAAATTTCTTCCAAAGTGTTTTTGAAAAGTATCCAACAAATTTACTGTCTCGGTCAGAGATAATACTCCTCGGTAATCCATGCAATCTGACAATTTCCTTAAAGAAAATATCTGCTACATGTATTGCATCTAATGTCTTTCTACATTGTATAAAATGTGCCATCATAGAAAATCTATCCACAACAAAAAATATTGAATCATTACCTCTTACTATCTTCAGTAAGCCAAGAATAAAATCCATACTGATGTCAATCCAAGGTTTCTCAGGAACAGCAATCGGTGTATACAATCCAGTATTCTGACTTACTCCTTTTGCAACTTGACAAATACCATAACTTTTCACAAATTTCTGAACATCTCTATACAACTGCGGCCAATAGTACTTCTCCTTAAGCAAATTCCATATTTTATCAATACCAAAATGTCCAGCCAAACCACTACTATGTTTCTCTTTTATCAAATTAGATCTCATTACTCCTCTCGGTATACACAACTGAATACCTTTAAACAACATACCTTCCTGATTAAAATATTCATCCCATTTAGTGTCTTGTTGATCTTGAATAGGTGCTCTGCACTTTCTTCATGGCTCAGAAAGATCAGGGTCATTTTCATACAAACCTCTCATCTCATCAAAACCAAGAACTTCAATTTTCATCTCAGTCATCAAAGATCTTCTACTCAATGCATCAGCAACTCGGTTAGTGACTCCACTCTTATGCTTTATCACAAATGTATAACTCTGCAAATACTAGACCCATTTCATATGTCTATGATTCAACTTCTTCTAACTACCTGAATATTGTAGAGCCTTATGATCAGTATACAACACAAATTTACTTAGTATCAAATAATGTCTCCATTTCTTTAGTGCTTGAACAATAGCATAGAATTCTTGATCATACACAGAATATTTTCTTCTAGCATCATTCAACTTTTCACTAAAGAAAGCAATAGGTTTACCTTCTTGACTCAACACAGCTCCAATTGCACTTCCACTTGTATCACATTCTACTTGAAATACCTTACTGAAATTGGGTAATGTCAAAATAGGTAATTTAGCAACCTTCTACTTCAGGGTCTCAAAAAAAATTTCAGCTCCATGTGTCCACTTGAATTCTCTTTTGTCTCCTCCCATAGTCTCAGTCATAGCATTACAAATTGAACTGAAATTCCTTATGAACTTTTAGTAAAAAATTTCCAAACTGTGAAATGATCTTACCTCAGTAGCATTCACAGGTGTAGGCCAATTCAAAATAGCTTCAACCTTTTCAGGATCCATCTTCAAACCATCAACCAAAATAACAAATCCCAAATACACAATCTCTTCTTTCATGAATGAACACTTTTTTAGATTTATAAGCAACTTTTCCTCTTTCAATCTCTGCAAAACTTGTCTAACATGCAACAAATTTTCTTCTCTAGTCTTACTAAATATTAGAATTTCTTCAAAAATTCATTCGTCAACCTCATAAAAGTACTTGGTGCATTAGTTAAACCAAAAGGCATAACCAACCACTCATATAGACCTTCCTTTGTTTTGAAAGAAGTTCTTCCATTCATCACCTTCTCTCATTCTGATCTGATGATACCCACTCTTCAAATTAATCTTTGTGAAATACTTTGCTCCAGTGAAACTGTCCATTATATCATCCATCCTCGGTATAGGAAACCTATACTTCACCATTATCTTATTGATTGCTCTGGAATCCGTACACATTATCCATTCTTCTCAGGTGCCAATTCAGTAGGTACTACACAAGGGCTCAAACTTTCTCTAATCAAACCTTTCTCCATCAACTCTTGAATCTATCGATTCAATTCCTGATTCTTAGTAGGTGTCAACTGATGAGGTGCCTTATTCAGTAAACTAGCTCTAGGGATTAGATCCATACAATGATCAATACTTATTTTTGATGGAAAACCATCAAGTACATTATCAAAAATGATATCACTATACTCAGTGAGTAACTTATCAGTCCCCTCAGGGACATTGTCCTCTATTTTCCTACTTGGCTTATTAGGAATCATAGAAAAACATACATCATTCTTCTTTAATGAGTTAACAAACTTTCTTCCTTCCATCAAACAAACTTTCATAGATGTGCAAACATTACTAATAGGTTCTTCCATCAATGGTAACAATATTTGTTTCTTTCCATCAACCACAATAGTATACTTATGTAATCTCCCATCATATATAGCATGTTTATCATATTGCCAAGGTCTACCCAACAAAATATGACAACAATCCATAGGCATGATATCACATAACACCTTATCATAGTACTTTCCAATCTTCAAATTCACATAACATTGTTCACTTACCAAGAGTGTATGCTCATCTTTGATCCATGAAATTTGATAGGGCTTAGGATGTACCAACCTTTCCAACTGTAGTTTTGTGACCGTCTCTTCAGATGCCAAGTTCTCCGAGCTACCACTGTCAATGATTACCTTCCAAAATTTGTCAAAAACTCTACATCTGGTAGTGAACAAACTTTTCCTTACCGAATCTTCCTTCTTGCTTTCATTCCATAGTGCTCTCCTTACCATCAAGTTATTTTCTTTCTCAGGTTCATTCGATGATTCTTCTTGCACCAAAGAATTCCTACTGCTACCAACCTTCTTACTAGCTTGTGTACATTCAAAAGATCTATGTCCTTCTTCTCCACAATTATAACAAGTTCCATGAAAACTTCCTCTACCATAACCACCTTGGTAGTTACTGCCTCTACCTCTAGAACTTTCACCTTTCCACTCGGTCTTGCCTTTGTCTAGATTTGTCTTTTCTAGTTTAGATCTACCATTTTCACCATTAGATCTACCTCTTCCTCTATGGAATCTACCACCATGACCTCTCTATCTTTTCTCATGTCTCTTGTTCAATTTCTCCTCAGCTTTCAAAGAAAATTGATAAGCCTCTTCAATGTTCTCCAACTTGACCATACTAATTTTCTCTTGGATGGAAACTCTCAAACCATTTAGGTATCTATTGATTCTTTTCACATCATCTTCCTCATGTCCAAATCTGATATCCAATCTATAGAATTCCTCAATATACTCTTTTAGTGAGCTATCTTTCTATCTCAAACTTTGCATTCGCCGAACTAGGTTAATCTGATAATCATAGGGTAAGAACTTTCCTTTCAATTTATTCACCATTTTACTCCATACCTTGATTTTATCTTTTCCTTTCCTCTTCCAATCCAATTGTAGATGTTCCCACCATAAGGATGCATGACTCTTCAAATTTTTGCTTGCAATCTTTACCTTCTTATCCTCAAGGATATTTTCATATTCAAAATACTTTTCCATCTCAGTGATCCAGTCCACCAATTCATCAAAATCTAGATTTCCACCATACTTAGGAGGATTGAAATGTGGTGTTGACTTTAGAATTGTCAAAGCCTTCAAAAATATTTCTTCACCTTGATCCATAATAGGTGCAGGTTCTGCATTCGCCTGTTCTTCTTCAATTTCATCATCACTCACATCTTCAAGATGCCTGCCTCTTCTCTGGGCTGTCTCCACTTCTTCTAACCTAGCAGCAATCTACCTTAGCATATCTACCAATCCTAGATCTGCATCTCACCTCCCATGAACCATCTTGACAACCCTTTGCAATTTCAGGTCATATCACAATCTACTACCCCACAACAATCAACAAGGGCTTCAAGAGGAACCTACAAACCTCGATCCACAGAACTAGATCAAGATCTAACCTTTCTCTGATACCACCTGATGCAAGGAAGGGAGCAAGAGGGGCTAAGGGATGGTGCACCCTGATGAACCAAGCCTACTCAACACATGCAGAAGCCAACAAACACAACCATGAGAGAGAGAATGTAGAAACTTTCATATATTATCATCAATTTGAATCATACATGTTGGGCTGTAAGGCCTTCCCGGTTACGGCCTAATATTACAATGAATCTCAGAAGTCCTCAAACATGCAAGGATCTATTATAAATCTCCAATCTAAATGTCTACTATCTTCCAACTAAAAAATTGCTCCCAAACTACAACCAAACAACTACATTTATACAAGAGGATACTGAACTGAGTCGGCCTTCAAATCCATAATTAATGGAAGTAATGGTCAAATCTGGGACCACACACTTCCCAATGATGGATACCAACATTAAATTTGTGGTCCAATATAAATGCACAAGTCGGCCACAACAGGAAACAAAACTAAACCCGTCGGTAAGCATGATAACTGAGCAACAGACAAACAATGTCGAGCGCCAGTGAAATAACTGACCACCCAGGAGAGAACCAACCACACTTGGTAACCAAAGGAAACCGACCAACTACTAACCAACTCAGTCAAAGAAGAAACTGAGCAACACAAAAAAACTCCAAAAAAAATTTGGTGACACAAGATTTCCAAGGACCCGAAATGCTCTTGCATCACTTGCCCCCTAGTGACAACATTAGATGATGCTTCTTTTGGTTTCTCTTTTATCATGATAACATTTATGGCATTATTTTCTTTGCTTATGGCATTGATTATGTTATCATAAGTGTGATAAAAGTTCACTTTCTCATTACCTTTTTTTTTATTTTTGGTTATTATTAGATGATTCACCTTTTCATGGTTTAGAAATGGGTTCTTGAAGGCCGTATGATACTCATTGTTTTGAGACCCTTCAATTTTTATAGTTCCATCATCTATTAGGTCTTGCACTAAGTATTTTAACCTCATGCATTCGTTAGTTTTATGACATCTATTTCGATGATACTCACAATGGTGAGAATCATTCCACCAATTACGTTTAACTTGGGGTTCATAATCTCTCAAATTAGGTAATTTAACAATTTTGTTAGCAACCAAGGTCCTTAATGTGTTCTCCAAGGATTCACCTAGATAGGTGAATTTTCTTTTGTTATAAGTGGAGAAAAAGGGTTTGGGCTTATTCCCATTAGCATTATTATAAGGATTATTATTAGCATTGTTGTTTGGATTATTGGAATTGTTGTTGGGATTATTGGAATTGTTGGAATTAAATGGAGCCTTGTTTGATTGATTAATGTTATATAAAGAATTGGCTCCACTTGATAAGTTTAAAGGGGTGGCCTTCAAATTGTTGGCCTCTACGACTCCATCGTTCACAAGATTTTTATTGTTATTTTTCAGCCATATCTTAGGCTTATCATTGTGATTATTGGTTCCCCTATTATTAGTATAATTATATTGATAATGATTTTTTTTTTTTTGGTATTGGTATTAGACTTATTAACTTTGAATAATTTTATCTCTCCTCGTTTTACCAGTACATCTTCAATTTTATTCCCGTTTTCAATAAGCTTTTCAAAGGTCGAGGGACATTGAAGTTGTGGGCGATAATTCATCTCCATGGTCAAATTATTTGTGAATATTTCCATCTTCTCTTTTTTGGGGATACTTCATGGATACTGCACAAAAATGGTTCTCCACCTTTTGAGGAATCCTAAGAAGGACTCACCATCTTTCTGTTTGGTATCACATAGTTTGAGCATCATGATTTCATGCTCAATATTATAGGAGTAGTGGGTCACAAACTAGGAGGCTAATTCCTCAAAATTCTTAATTCCTGGTGGGAGTTTAGAGAACCATTCCATGGCGGAACCTCCCAAACTACTAGGAAAAAGTCTCATTAGATACGTAGTGTTATGCATGAACTCAATACTTAAGGCACAAAATTCACGAAGATGATCCTGTGGGTCTTTTTTACCCATATACCTATCATATTTAGGAAAGATGGTATTGAATGGAAAAGGTGCCATGGTTAAGCTTTTATCAAATGGAAATGGGCACAAGGCTTCAATAGAAAAAGGCTTGGGTTTAGCTGCCTTTTCATTAAGTCAATTTGTTCTTGGAACATTTTTAATTTCTTAGTCATAGCACTCATTGGGTCCTCTTCTTCTTGAGTCTTCTTTACTCCCGCATGAGTTAGGTTTAAGAAAAATCTCTCTCTATCCCTCTCTATTAGTTTATCCATGACATCTAGGAATTCCATGTCTTGGGTTGCTCTCTCAACTTTTTATTCAAGAGTTTCCTTAGGAGGTGGATTGGCATTGGCATTATTAGTGTTATCATTGTTTCCTCCATGTTGATGATCATAAAATGCAGAATTTCAATCCATATTGTTAAGTCTTTCATCAAAAAGGTTTGGGAGACTATCCCCTTGATTATGATCTTTAAAAAGACTTTGGTATTTAAATTTGGGAACTCCTCTAGCTACGCAAGTGCTATCTCCTTGTAAAGACCCTTTGAACTTATGGGAGCGTATAGAAACCGGCATCCAACAAAGTTTTCTTTGGAATTGATCTTTTGATTTGACAATTGTTATTTTAAAATGAAGAGATTAAAAATATAAGATTGATCTTTGTATGGATATCTCTCACTTGTCTTATGTTTTGTCAAACACACAATCATGAATACACTTGTCTATTTTTAACCCTTAACACAAAATTTTTTATTTTGAAAGAACGTTACCACGAGTTTTGCACAAAAGACACTTCAAGAAATCTACCTAGCTCAAGATTGGTTCATAAACATGGCTGTATTAGGTAGTCTTTGCTAAGTTAACAAGGTTTTAATCAATATTCTATTCAAAATGGATATTAAAATTTCATCCTCCAAGTATATTAAGAGGCTTCCCACCACCAGTATATCGGAGTTTTGTGCAATCCGTGAGGACTACTCAAGGAAGTTCAAAAATTTAGTATCCTTTTGTCACACACCCCATTAAGGATGTATGTATTTCATTTTATAGTGGGTTGGATTCTCACAGAAAAAGCAAGTGTATCCCACTTTGGGTTGTCCCTCTCACCGGCCCTTTTGAGGAAAATCTCAGGAGGTGAGCCCAACTAAAGATCTAGCATATTCATGGAAAGAAAGGAAATGGAGTTAAGAGATAGTTTTTGGGAATTTGATTCACCAAAAGGTGAAGAGAATATCCCTAACTCTTTCTTAATTTCCCAAACACAATAAACAATGTCCAATTACCAACCCACTAACTAGAGAGAATTGAGTATTGCTACTCTCTTCTACAAACAAGGGGTTTAAGATTTTATGTGCTTGATTTCCTCAACCTTTCTTCTTAATTAAAGAGTTTAACATTTTTGGCATTCTGATTCACTAAAAGAAGTGAAGAGCATAGGCCTAATGCTAAACTTTCCAAACAAAGATAGGCTATTTTTAATTACTAGATTTTTTAAAGCACCAAAGCCACAATTTAAGTACAAAATTTGACAAAGTTTTAAGGCTTACCTTTTTCCTTGTAGCTAGCAAAGGCTAGGGGCAGTTTTGAGTTATTTTCATGTTTTAATGCTTACCTTAGCAATTGTTCCTTTCCAAAGTGCTTTTCCTCCAACAAGTTAGTTAACAAAACTAGCCAAAGTGAAGGAAACAAAGATAAAATTAAAGAAACAAAGACAAAACTGAATTTTAAGCCTTATTTGAAAATTTTAAGAAAAACTTGATTTAAGGTAAAAATATCCAATTTAATGAAAAAAAATTTAGTCTTGTATGCCTCTACAACTTTTATGTAGTGATCATATACCTGGGCCTCTTGCTGTGAATTCTCCAAGACAAGTTTAATGTGATCAATATTCTCCTCCTTGGTTTTCCTTGTTAAAGCTTTGCCTTCTTGATTAAATCTGCTCTCTGGCTTTTTCACTTTTTTGTGATCAATCATCCTGTAGAGTCACAAAATTCATTTTCTAATAGTCAGAATATAAAAAATTGTAGTTTATGTAGAAGTGTTGCAGAAATGATTAAAAGTGCTATTTAACTATTTAAAAGCATTGCAAATCAGCTCAAAAGTGTTATTTAAACTTTTAAAAGTGTAGAAACAAATAGTAAAAGCGCTAAATTATCATGCAAAGGCTTCAAAAAGTATGTAAAAGTGTTGTAGAATTAAATGTGCATAAGCACTCAGTAGTCAGGGAATAAGCGTTGTTAGAATGTAAGACAAAAGTCAGAAGGATTTAAAGGCGTTGTTTGACTGTGAAAAGGCACACTAATTTTTCGTAGAAGCACTGAAACAATGCTCAAAAGTGTTGTTTAATTGATCAAAAGTATTGTTGAAGTCTTAAAAGCATTTTTTTCCTACAAACCCGAGAGTTAATCCTGCAAAAATTTGACCAAAAATGAAGATTACGAGATTTTAAAAAAGTGAAGCCTAAAATGCCCCACAGTGGGTGCCATTTTGTATACTAGAAATAGTATCTTCATAGAATTAGTATTGAACAATAAATGAAATAGAAACTAAATAACCACAATATAGCAACTCTATTTAGAAAATAAAGCACAATTAAGCATCCTATGGCTCTCTAACTAATGCAAGGGCATTCTAGGGTACTCGGTGAATCTGCATGGGAGGTGTGTGTTTGGCCAGTGTTACTCAATTGTATCCTTGACTGATGGTCTCGGTCATTGAAGGAAGCTCGGTTGCTGAAGGCACTTGGTAATCTCTGGTGCTTGGTGAAAGTGTTACTCGGTGATGCTTGCGGTGCTCGATCGACGCTGGTGCTCAGCGATGACTAGCATGCTCGGTTATCTAACTATTGCTCGGTAGTTCTGGTTTACCGACTGGAGTTCTATGTGATTTTTTGGGCTGACTTGGTGCCTTTATTGTTGGTAGCTATTGTTACAGGCTGACATGTTGAATTAAATGTTTTAAATCTGACTTGTATTGAATTTAATATTTGTTGGGAGAGTTAATGGTTTCATCCAGCTAACTTGTGGCTAATGATTAGTATTTATAGGATGTTTGGGGTAGGTGTTTAGGCAGCATGGGTAGCAGATGACTTGGAAGACTTAGCGAATCATATCTGAGGTTCTAAAAGCTAGAGTTGGCAAAGTTGTGGAAAAAATCTTGCATGATCTTGTAGATCAGATAGTTATCTGATAGTTTTTAATTACAGAGCTAGTGGTTTGCACACTTGGAGACAAGGATATTTCTTGGAGGCTTGCGAGCTCAAGTTTAGATCTACCTTAAGGTTTCCATCAGTTTTTTATTATTTCAGAGCTGAACTAGCTAAGTTTGTATTGGATCTATGTGGATCTTGAAGAACTTGTTTCTGTTGTAATTGGCCCTAGCCCAGAAGGCCTTACAGTCACGCATGTTAATGAAAATTGATTTGAAACGTCTTGGGTGTTGAGTTTTCCACTATGTAATTCTGAAGCTGCAAGGCTAGATTGTCCTTAATTGGATCATCCCTGCCTTGGTCTACATTAGGTGGTATCAGAGTGAGAGTTGATCTTGTTGGTGAAGAGATTGTATGATCTGGATTATAGATCCAAAGCACTGAACTTGTGGATCTTGCCCTAGTTGTTTGTGTAAGGTGGCAAGTTGAGATCTGACCTTCATACAACTCAGAGATTGCCACAAGGTGGTCGGTGTAGGGTTTTTTGTAGAGGGTTTCTCTTATCTTTAAGGATGCCTCTAAGAAGATTAGACCCTAGAGTTCTTGTAGATCTCTGTGATACTGTGGAATCTAGGCTTACAGAGAAGGTGAAATCAGATTTCAAATCTAAGATGGAGTTGATGAAGAATGACATGGTCACCAAGATCATGAGAGTTGTTACTAGTGTACCTCAGAATGTTGGTACTGAAGATGGTTATGAGGAATCTACTGAAGACTTTGAACCTACTAGATCTAGTGATGATGACCAGAGGGATAGATTTTGTGAGGATAGAACTTCTTGGTTGCCTAGATCTAGAGCTCGGTTAAGTAGTAGTTACCAAATGGAAGTTTCTACTTTCTCTGGTACTTTGAAGCCTAGGAGCTTGATTGATTAGATTGGTGAACTTGAAGATTTCTTTGAGATGGAAGAAATTGAAGATCCTCTTTGAGTGATATTAGCACATACAAAGTTGAAAGGACATGTTTCTCTTTGGTGGAAAGAACTACAAAGAGATAGAGAAGATGAAGGTGAAATGAAGATCAATCAGTGGAGGTTGATGGTGACAAAACTGAAAGATAAGTTCATACCTTCTGATTATGAACTGACTTGTTTAAGAAGTTGCAGAATCTGAAATAGAAGGATTTTTCTATTGAAGATTATACCGAGGAGTTCTACAAACTTACTATTCAGTCTAGACACCGAGAGCTTGGTAACGAAAAGGTAGCTTGGTATGTGAATGGTTTGAGATTCAATATTCAAGATGAGCTTGGTATGTTGAAGATTGATTATGTTGAAGATGTTTATCAATACGCTCTAAAGGCAAAAGATAAGTTGAAGAGGAAACAACATAGTAATCCCTAAGGGAAAGAAAAGATTGATCACTTGGTGAAGGATAAACTGACGGATGCAGAAGATGAACAGAAACCTATGAAACTAAAGAAGAAGATAGGTAGAGTTATCTTTCAGGGTACTCGTTATAACTATGGTGAAGAAGGACATCATTCTTTTGAGTGTACACAAAAGAAGCTTGGTGACTGATGAACTACTGTGGTGAATGAGAATGAACCTAAATCTAAGAACTTGCTACTTCAGCAAACATTGCTCAATACAAAGGAGGAACCTTGTCAGAGGAGTAACTTTTTCAGGACCCGATGCAAGTCTGGAGGTAAACTCTATGATGTTATTGTTGATAGTGGTAGTACTGATAACCATGTTTTTGAGGACATGGTTCAGAAACTTGGGTTGAATAGAATGAAGCATCCTTGTCCTTATAGGATTGGCTAGTTACAGGATGTTCATGCTCTAGAAGTAAGAGAACAATGCTTTATTGATGTTCAAATTGGCCAATATAAGGATCTTGTGTTATGTGACATTGTGAAAATGAATAGTTGTGATATATTGCTTGATAGGCCTTGGAAATATGATTGCAGAGCTATGTATGACTACATCAAAAATGTGTTCACTATTGAGAAGGATGATAGGAAGTTTTCCCTGGTGCCTTTACTGGATACAATGCTTGGTAGGAGAAGCCTGAGTATTGGTAGCTAGGTTGAGTTGGTAGATCCAGAGAAAATGAAGTAGCCAAGTTGAGTTGGTAGATCTAGAGAAAATGAATGATCAGTATGGAGGACAAACCTGTTTGTTGTCAAGGAAAGACTTGAAGAGACAGAGAAAGATGAAGTGGAAGAGTATGCAAGCTAAAAAGGTGGAGGACATGTATGTGAAGAACCAGTTCGGGGTTTATGTCCTGAATCCTGAAAGATGTTCTTCTCACATATGGACATCTTTCTAAACTTAGGGTGTCTGATGTAGGGGCATTCTAGGGTACTTAGTGAATCTACATGGGAGGTGTGTGTTTGGATAGTGTTACTCAATTACAGCCTTGACTAACGGTCTCGATCATTGAAGGAAGCTCGGACACTAAAGGAACTTGGTAATCTCTGGCACTTAGTGAAAGTGTTACTTGGTGATGCCTGTAGTGCTCAGTCGACACTAGTGCTCAGGAATGCTTGGCATGCTTAGTTATTTCATTATTGCTCGGTAGTTCTGGTTTACCAACTAGAGTTCTATGTGATTTGTTGGGCCGACTTGGTTCATTTATTGTTGGTAGTTATTGTTACAAGCCGACATGTTGAATTAAATATTTTGAAGCCGACTTGTATTGAATTTAATATTTTCTGGGAGAGTTAATGGTTTCATCTAGCTGACTTGTGGTTGATGATTAGTATATATAGGATGTTTGGGGTAGGTCTTTAGGCAGCATGGGTAGAAGATGACTTGGAAGACTTAGCAAATCAGATCTGAGGTTCTGAAAGCTGGAGTTGGTGAAGTTGTGGAAAAGATCTTGCATGATCTTGCAGATCAGATTGTTATTTGATATTTTTTAGTTGCAGAGCTAGTGGTTTGCACACTTGGAGACAAAGAGATTTCTTGGAGGCTTGCGAGCTCAATTTTAGAGCTGAACTAGCTAATTTTGTATTGGATCTATGTGGATCTTGAAGAACTTGTTTCTGTTGTAATTGGCCCTAACTCAGAAGGCCTTACAGCTGGAAATGTTAGTGAAAATTGATTTGAAACATCTTGGGTGTTGATTTTTCCACTATGTAACTCTGAAGCTGCAAGGCTGGATTTTCCTTAATTAGATCCTCCCTACCTTGGTCTATGTCACTAACTAAGAGTGTTAATGTGAAGCTCTCAGTAACCCTCCATTAATGACAGTCCTAGAATGAGAAATGATATGATAAACAAGCTAAATTGTTCAACTCCAAATGAAATACAACTAATTAGCCTTAATTTTCCTTTCTAGCTATAAAATGCAAGAGGTTTGATGCTATTCTTAGATTTGTGGATTGATTATTGATTGATTTTAGCCTTCCTTTTATAGATTTAGGCAAGGGTAGGGGGTGTAGTTGTGTTCATCATGATTAATCTTGAGTTGAGTCTTTGGTTCCACCCTTTGAAGACAATTTAAATATTGTGTCCTCAAAGCTTGGGACAGGTACACAAGATGAGTGGACAAGATGCTCTTTTGGAATGAGTGATTGAGATTCATTTTGGCTTGATCCATGTGAGCTTCTTTCCTTAAATCCCATTGGTTGATTGATTTTCCTCCCTTTTGGTTGTTGAGATAAATTAGGATTTAATCAATTGATTTTAATTCATTCATTTAGCCACGTGCACCCCTTGAATGGGTTGATTTGATTTAATTCAAACTATACAATTAATTAAATTAATTGCACATTAATTTAATTTAACTTGATTTAAATGCTTTTGATTTCTCTTTTGGCTTTAGATTTTGAATTATATTGAATGAAGACTTGATTTTAATTTTGATTGGCCATATGCTTGATTCGATTCAATTGCCTTGATTTTCCTTGATTTGTCAATAAATTGATCTTGTCCATTTTGTAGTGATTACAATATGTATATATATACATGTATATATATAAATGTATATATATACATATATATATATACATATATGTATATATGTACACACACACACACACACACACACACACATATATATATATACATATCTATGTACATAAAGAAGATAATGCAGACATATGACAAGGATCAAGACATCATGTAGGTCTCACCAAGTGAGTGACTACGAATTTTTCCCTAGTCATGTAGATAGATCACACATATGAACATGTAAGTATGCATCAAGTATATATAAACATCATGAATCCGATATGAAATAAGGGTTTGATGAAAATCAATAACATAATCGATCACATGATCGAGGTTAGTCTCGTAATCAAAATCAATAACTTAAGAGATAATCAAAATTATATATTTATAAATATAGATGAAAATAATCATGAAAATATAACTCTAAAGCATATGAATATCATAATCATCATCTAAAGAAAAGCACAAATATAGAGGCTATCAATGATAACAATGCCATAATAATATCCTATCACATATGCTGAAAATAAGTCATATAGGAGGGTATTATATCCTCCCCCCTAGAACTGGGCTTACTCCTGGAAGCCTACAAATAGATATAGATAAGACTCTTTAAGTCTATCAGCATCCTCCCATGTCATCGAGGCCTTGTCATTTGGGTTCCATTGGACCCTTTCCTTCTCTATGGTGTGACCATTGAGGGCTAGTGTCTATTGCTGTAGAATGCATACAGGCTCCAAATCCAACTGTCTGTCCTCTACCTGTAAAGCATTTCAATCAAGTGCATGAGTCATATCAAGAATATATCTCCTAAGAAATGAAACGTGAAACACATCATGTATATGAGAAAGGATAGGTGACAAGGAAAGTCAGTAATAAATCAACCCTATCTTCTCTAGGACCTCGAATGGGTCAAATAACTTGGGTGCCATCTTAGAGCCTTTTACATAGTGGATTGGACTCTTTTGTGAATGAACCCTCAAGAATACTCTATCTCCAAGTGATAATTGTCTATCAATCTTGTGAGAATATGCATACTATTTTTTCCTCTCTTCTGTTGCCACTGGATACAATCTAATCCTCTTAACCTTTTACTCAATGTCTCTAAACATGTTTGGACCTAAAAGTACCTTGTCCTCCAAGCGGTCCTAACTTAGAGGTGTATGACATGAATGACCATATAAGGCTTGGAATGGTGACATGCTGATATGATATATCCATTATATACAAACTCCACTAAATACAAGCAGCCCTCCTAGTGAGTCTTTATATCCATCACATACATCCTAAGCATATCCTCTAGCACCAAATTCAACTACTCTTTCTAACCATTAGTCTCTAGATGATAAGACAAACTAAATTTTAACTATGTCCCAAGGATATGCTTCATGGAAGTCCAAAACTCAGAAGTAAACATTGAATCTCAATTAGAAATAATCCTCTATGTAATACCATGAAGTCTAATAATATCCTCCATAAATAAACTGGCTATTGAGGTTATGATATAAGAGGACCACACAGAGGATAAATGTGTACCTTGGTCATTTTGTCAACTATGACCATGATAAATTCATGTCTCCATGGAGTAACTGGAAGTCCCACAATAAAGTCCATGGAAATAATGTCCTACTTCCACTCCTAGATAAGATGAGGCTATATAAGTCCTACCAAGTGTTAATTCTTAGCCTTCAGCCTCTAACATTCCAAACACCACACCATAACGTCAACAATGTCTATCTTCATTCATGACCAATGGTATAACTAATGTAGGTCTGCATGCATTTTATTCACTGTGAGATGAGAAGAGTATGATGCAAAATGGGATTCTTCAATAATTATTGTACAAAGATCACATGATAATGGCACATAGATCTAACAATAATGATGCAACAACTCATTTGACTCTAAATAATATCTAGAGAATCATTTCTCTCATTGGTTCCCAAATCAATAGATTGGAAATCATATGAACTTTCCTGACTCAATGCTTGGAATTTACACTTGACTTGGCCAACTAACGGGAATATTCAATTATGATCCTCTTCCCCTACACTTTAGGCTCTGTAAAATCAAGGAAGGTGGGCCTATACCTCAACCTTATCTTTTAGTAGGAGGCTTTTTATAGAAAAAAATCTGAATCTTTAAGTGATTCTCATAAGATGTCAATTATCCTCAAGAAAAATCAAATTAAAACTTTGTAGAAATTTTGAATGCTTAAAAAGTGTAAAGTAAATTTAATTGATGAAAGTATTTTTAATTTCTTTATGAATGTAATATGCCAACCAAAATCCAATGTTAATATAAGGTCAACGCCTTCACTTTCTTGGGTGATGAAATCATGTCTTAATGATTATATGTTAAAACTTATGAGATAATTTTTAAATCTATTACTTGAAAAAATCATTCACCTGAAAGGTATCTACGTGTTTTGATTATTTAATATGCTACAATTAGTCTTACTTATTTTAACTTTTGCTTAGAAAAGGCCTATAAGATAGAATTAACATGCAAATCAATATTAATTTTGATATTCAAACTATAACACAAATAAAATAATCTTTCCATAAGATAACACAGTCATCAAGATCTATTTTTTTGAAATAGATATCACAAGGAACAAATCAAATTAGCACAATAATTTGCACACCTTGAAAGGAGAAACTTCTGATGCTATATTAATTCTGGAAATAAAGTTGCATGTACTTCGATATAAAATCTAAAGAAGAATTATAATTGTGCATTATGTAATAAAGTTCTAAAATAATCCTAAAAGTGCAACCCTCCCATTACAAAATGATCATGTTTATATAATAGAGGAATCTATAAGGGTGAAAAGACATTCCTTTTCCCCAAAAGGTGGAACAATTGTTTTGAAACTAAATGAAAACTAGCATAACTAATAAAAAATGTACAAAAATATCATCATCATCAAGGATCAATCTCCTAATATGGCACCACATCTCTGAATGTGATCCAGATATTCCTTTGAAGCATAGGTGTATGTATCATACATGATATCCTTGGTAGCGTACTCCAAGCTAGTCAAGTGCTCCATCTGTGTTGTAGTCCCTTCTAAGTCTGGTCCATCAGTATGAGTAGTGTCCTAGGGAGTTATAAGGATAGTTTGGCATTCAAAATACATCTCTTCTTTGAATTTTAATTCCTCACTAATACTTCCATTAATCCAATGTTGACAAAAACATTTGGCACAGTTAGCTTACCTAGATTCATCTTCCAAGGATGGAAAATGGGTAATAGATTATCTCTTCTTAAGTAATGAAATAAAAACAATTCTTACCCCCTAATTGTAGTCCATATATCTCCTATGAATTTGTGTCTATCCTCCAATTGGTCTCTCTCAGGAAAATGATGTTTTGACCTTCTTAACTTCAAACCAAGAGACTGATTTTGGTCGATATTTCCTTGTTGGGGTTTTCTCTTATTTTTTCTCTGTCTTTTCTTTAGATTCTCCACTTTTTGATGGTCTTTTCTTACTGGAAATGCTAAATGACTCCATTTTAGTATTTCTTTATCTGTAAATTATTTCTCACCTCTTTAATTCTGTGATCCCTTTCCACCCTGAAAATTCTCTCTTTTCCTTCTCTGATATCTGTTAACTCAAAATGCATGTAGAATGTATTGAATTTAATAATCTACAAAGAAATTGAATGATTAAAATTCCCCATGTAAGTCCATTACTCCAGCTGATTTGAGCATTAAATAGTGTCCTTTGGCCTCTTTTTGAAAATTAAAAAATTGATGAGACAACGGTTTGGATCAGCCTAAGTCATTTAAATCAATTTTAATCTTACGCTCCATCAGCAAAACTCTTGGTTTACTTCTTTGATAGGTCTATTATTCATTACCATCTGCATAGGTCACACTGACCCTTTTATCAGGTTTCAGCATGACTTTCATTTCACTAATCCACAATATAAAGATGTGTCAATAAGATCATCGACATAACTCTTCCTAATGTTCTTATCTCATCATTATTGGTGTATGCCTCACCGATAGGATATACGGTGTGTTTTTATCTCCCCATCAACATGTGTCCTCTCCATGAATTCATCGGAGCTCAAGCAACATTTTGACTACATTCCTGATGCTATAAGCTATACCGATCACTTCCAATGACATGACTTTCCCTGATATATATTCTTTATCTCCATTGGCATATATTTTTGTGATGTTAAATGTTTTAAAAGCTTACACTTTACATCGGTGTAAGTTATATCAATTTTTCCATTCGATGTTAGAAAACCTTTGAATAGTCACCCTAATAGTTTAAGTTATGCTTATGACATTCATCAAGTAGACTCCCACTGCTATTCTTTTCCCTTTTGTAACTGTCATCGATATAGGTCTTATCAATGGCTTGATCAAGTATTGGCAAGACATTATAAATCTTCTATCGATCACCATTTCTATGTCGATGAACAATATCGATATTTTTTTTTCCAACCATGCATTCTTTCATTAGTTTCATTTTTCTATTAGTATTACTTATGTTGATATGACATTAAGCTGATAATTTACTTTGTAAATTAAAATTTACCCATCGGTACATCATTCATCAATACAATCTTCCTTTTATTTTTCCTTCCTAAACTCTCATCGGGATAACTCATGCTGATAATAACACTATATAATTCTCCAATTGGGTTAACTGATACAATATTTTACTGATATGAAATCTCATGCCTGTTCTTTTGGGTTTTCCCTTTATTGGTGTAACATCCCCTACAGTCTTTCTAATGGTAGACTTAATGACCAAAACATAGATGAAGCACTTGATTGTGTTGTTTCTTTGGGATCATCCTGCACATGCAAATTCTAGCAGTAAATCTTCTCATTATTTAAATATAATGGTGAAAGAATGTAATCAATTTTTGAAAGGAAATATTGAGAATAAGTAAATAAAACTCTCTGATTTGTCATAAAAATGTCAACTTATGTAATCTTCTGGTAAGACATGATGGGTTAGAAAGTATCACTTGATGGAGAATACTGAGTTAAAATTTAGATGCTAAAAGTGGCTCTTTCTGGGGACATATGCTTCCTATAAGCATAGTGTGATTCCATTTTTCTCTAGAGAGAAGAGCATTACATCTTATGCATGAAATATTAGTACTTTAAAGAATTCATAATAAAAAGAAACTAAAAAAACACAAAAATATAGTAAAAATAATCTAATCTACTATGCATGGAAAAAAATTCTTATTTTAAGAAAATAATTGTTTCAGGAATTGTCAATACAGTGGCAATTCTTGAATTTCTCCCAAATTATTTTGCAAATAGTAACTATTTTCTCCACCTTTTTTCTGTAACAATGTATGGGTCGATCCAAAGTGCCTCAAACTTCTCATGTTTTCCCTTATCCTAGTTTTTGGTATTCCACATTAATACCCATTCATGCCTTCCTTGAAAACTCTATCCTTTTCCTTTTTATCATGCAAAAGTTTAATTTGTCGTTATCTTTTGATATTTTTCTTTTGGGATTGTCTTCTGATTTCTTCCAATTCTATCAATTGTTCAATTATTCCTCCATGAAATTAATATCCTCAACTTTATATTCCATAATGAATCTATAAATTGAAAGGAGATTATCCAAGGGTAATCTAGCCTTTTTCCCATAGACCAACTCATAAGGAGAATAACCTATGGACTTCTTTATAGTGATTCTATATGTTGATAGAGTAAAATTTAATTTTAAATCCCAAGCCTTTTTATTATTATCGAACAATGTCTTAATTATCTTCAAAATTTTCTTGTTGCTAGATTCAACTTGGCTATTCCCTTATGGATGATAAGGTGAAGAATAAGATAAAATAATACCATAAGTTTTGCAAAAGTCAAAGAATTCCTTTCACCTAGAAATCACATTCCATTATCCACTACTAATTTATTTAAAACTCCAAACCTGATTAAAATATTTTCCATTAGGAATTTCATTACCACTTTACTTGTGGCTTGTCTAGTAGGTATTTCCTCTACCCATTTAGTAAAATAATTTGTTGCTACCAAAATCCATTTATGTCGCCCACTTGGTTTTTCAAGAATCTCTCCAATGAAATCAATCCCCCACATTTGGAAAGTTTCCTCTATCTATAATGGTCTAAGAGGCAAGGATCCCTAGTATTTCAATTTTCTTAAAAACTTTTTATATGATTTACACTTCCTCACATATGAGTAACAATGATTAAATACATGTGTCCAATAGTACCCTTCCTACAATATTTGTTGTGTTGTAGTCTTTTCTCAAAAGTGACCACCACAAACTCCTTCATAAAGCTCTTTTAGAATAGTGTTGACTTGATAAACATCCAAGAAAAAAAGTAAAACACCCTCTTGATTCTTCCAAAACAAGTCTACTTGAATCAATATAGATTTATATGCTTGTAACTTTAAAGTTCTCCTTTGATTATCTATTATATTTTTAGGACATTTCATGTGCTTCAAGTAGTAGACAATATCTTTATACTACGAATATTGTTCAATGCTTACCACTATATTTTATAATTCAACATGATGTACCAAAACTTCTTCCAAGTTTGATTCTTCCATAAGCTTTGCAAGACCTTGACCTCTCACCAGTTTAGTGATCTGGATGTCTATATTAAATTCATGAATCTGATTAATTGATAGATGCACCTTCTACCAGTGACTTATGTTCATCTAAAAATATCTTTCATTTTTGTGTTTGGCACTTATGTTGTTACATTTTCTCCAAGAAAGGCTTGAATGATTTGAATTCTTTTACTAAGGCATAGGCTTGTTTTTCATTAATGTCATGATTTATTTCTATTGATTGTAATGTCTTATTAAAGAATGCAATAGGTTTTTCATGATAGCAACTATTGTGTGGAATAAAGAAAAAGAAAATAGTCGAAAAGGCTATTGGAGATTTGCCAGTAGGCTAGTACTAACTATATGTTTGTCATTGATGACAACATATGGAAAGTAGCATGCGTGGAAGTCTCATGTAGTAAGCTTTCAGTATATGTAGCATGGACATGATATTAGCATGATATCATGGGTGTAGAGGTTAACTATTAGTACAGACAGTTATATAGCAGCTTGTGTCAGTAGTGTTCCTAACAGAGTAATAGGCAGTGTTCTATGTATGGTTGTCTGTACAGTTATCATGGAGCCTTTCACGCTTGGATATATGTTGAAGACATATTAGTGATGTTACATTCATGATGCAGAGTCTAATGTTCAGTAGAAGTGAAGTTATGCAGTTGCTATTTTCCAGTAACAGTTTCTTGTGCTTATTCAGAAGAGCCGACAGAGATTTTATTGGTTTTGGAGTTGCGCCTATCATTTGGGTATGCGCCCTTGGATTTAAGCTTAGAGAAGAGTTAGTGATGTTTGGTTAAGAGTGCATGAAGTAATTTAGCTTGAGGAGAAAGATCCAGTTGTTTTGATAGAGCCGACAGTGTGTAGCGTGCGTCTACAATTATTTTATTGGACAGGTCCCAGAAAGTGTTGCGTGCTTAGTAGAGCCGACTGATATATTATTGGATTTTTTTATGACTTCTCTAATATGATTTCAAGGTGGTTCTAATAGGCCGACTTGATTATATCATTTAGAGGAAAGATATTTATAGGCAGTCATTTGTGATTGCTTAAGTGTGGTTCAGAGTTGATAAAGAAGAGTAGAGAAGAGTGTGCGAAGTATTGAGCCATCAGAAGAAGTTCTATGTGACCAAGTAAAGTATTTATGCTATACATTGGAACTGATCCAAATAGTAGGTCTAAGCGCATTTCACCAAGATCCAAATATAGTGTGTATCTATTATTCAGAGTGTTGTAGCCTTCGCCCCTTTGAGCAATGAGCTCTCAAACAGTGTGTCCTCTCCCCTAATAGGGACTATTGTAAAAGACTCTTAACAGGGTCTGACCCTTGACCAAGTCTACTATACTAAATATATTGTAAAGAAACTCCTAATAGGGTTAAGGATCTTCTAACAAGGATCATAATACACTAGTGTAGAATATTAGTGGGTGTCAATTCCCACCGGGGTTTTTACCTATTTGGGTTTCCTCGTAACCAAAATATTGGTGTTGTGTTCTAGTGTTCATTCATTGTGTTTATGCTTTATGTTTAAGTATACTTAATTGGATAAAGAAATGAAACTTGTAAATAACTGATTCACCCCCCCCCCCCCCCCCCCCCCCCCCACTCTCTCAATTATATCTTGGGACTATTCCTAACAATTGGTATCAGAGCCAAGTTCCTTAGAGAGAAAGTTTAACAGCTTGAGGTTGATCAGATGGCATTCTTTAAAAAAGAAATTCCTAAGTTTGATGGAGATAATTATCTTGATTGGAAGAACAATATGGTGACTCCTTTGCAGTGCATTGCTTTTGAATTTTTTGATGTAACTATCAAAGTAGTCAAGATTCCTACTTTAGAAGACCTTGTAAAGGATGATGCTACTGATAAGAAAAAAGAATTATTTCATCAGAATGCAATAGCCAAAGAAGCCCTTATCAGTGCCCTATCTGATAGTGAGTTTTTAGAAATAAAGAAGGTAGATACAGCCCACAAAATATGTAAGTACCTAGAAGATATATTTGAAGGAGACAAACAAGCAAAGGATGCACACAGAAAGACATGGAAGAAAAGATACAATGGTGGAGAGATCTCAGAAGAAGACATCATGGACAAATTAATGACTACTCTCACTCCTGAATATGAAAACCAGATTAACATCCTTGATGAGACCATGAAGCTTACATCAAATTTCAAGAGAGAGACCTTGATCAGAAAAATCTCAGCCTTTGAGATTTCAAGATTGAAGACAAAACCTAAAAGTGAGACAACCTTCAAAGTAACAATTCATGGTAAGAAATCTGCAAACACTTCTAGTAATTTTGATGATGATGAAGACAAAACATTAGATGATTTCATTTCTATGATTGCCAAGAGAGAAAAGAAAGGAAAAGGAAAGTATGAAGGTCAATTTCCATTTAAATTCTTTTCATGTAATAAGATTGGTCACTTTGCATCTAAATGTCCCTTAAGAGCTAGAAAGTTCAAAAATGACTACAAGCCTAAATTCTCTAAGGAATGTTACTATGCTGGAGATGGAGTTTCAGATGATGATTCAGCTAAAGAATAAATTGGATTTATTGCTATCATAGAGAAAATGAATAATAAATCAGATCATGAAGATAAGAAAGAGAATCAAGAGCTAGCATTGATTTCACAAGCTGATATAAGGACAAACTGGATTATAGATAGTGGCTTCTCATATCACATGACATGTGATAAAGGTAGGTTTTTTCATTTGGACAAATAAAATGTTGGCATGATTAGATTTGGAGACAACACTCCTAAACCCATAGTTGGTAGAGGAGCCATCAACTTGGATGGAAAGAATAGTACTGATGATGTTCTCTATGTAGATGGTTTGAAACATAACCTTCTTAGTGTTGGATAGTTAATTGGAAAAGGTTATCAGTTGGAGTTCAAAGATTACAAATGCATCATTAACAACAAGGATGGTGTTATGATTGCATCAGGCTCAAAGACTAAAGGTGATGTTTTCCAACTCAATTCAGAAGCAAGTTGTTTTTTTGCTAAAGTTGATGACAGTTGGTTGTGGCATAAAAAAATATGTCATATCAATTTTGATAACATAGTAAAGATAAGCAATGTTAAGGCAGTAAGAGACCTATGTAGCATAGCAAAGCAAGTAGACACTATATGCAGGGAATGTGTGATGGGAAAGTGTGAGGTCCTACCCCAACCCATCTTAGCTTGACATTTATTTTGACATTTGATTCATTTGGATGATACATTGACTAGAGACATTTGACCTATTTTGGATTATGATTTTCTATCATTAGGCCTTATGAGATGATTGTTATAGATTTATATGATGATGATGTTAGTCGTACTCTTTATATGCTCATTTAGGTTCCATGCGTATCTATGATATATGAATTTTGTATTATGCATTTGTTACGTTATCTTATAGAATAGTAAATGTTGATGGTATCATGATTCAATGATTAACTTAGGAATACATGCTTATGTGAAAATTGAATTGATATTTCGATGCTTCAAGAATTAGGGTATAATGTGGATTATGTCATGATTCATGAAATGCAGTTATTTATAATTGTCAAGTTTAGATGTTATTCTTTCATTTTTGAAATCATTATTAATGCAAAGATTTTATGAGATGCTGACATCGAAATCAAGTGTGCAGGAATATGGCCATGGTTGTAAATTCAGGGAAACAAGGATGGATCTTAGTGCAATCAGTTTGAAACCAAGGTCAATCTAAGAAGAGAACAACCTCATTGTAACATGATTTTTATTCGTAAATGTGATGCATGTGTGTGTGGTTGTTAATGTTTGCAAATACATTATTAGAAGTATATTTTATTTTGTGAAAATATAAATGTAATTTGTTCACTAAGCATGCCAAGTGTGTTATGTGATGTGTACTTCTGCGAGGTGTCACTTGACACCATTGTGATGAGATGGAATGCTTGAGTGGAATATGGACCCCACCCTTTCCTTAGATTGGTCTTGTGCATCCCTAGGCTAGGTTGGTGGTGTAGGGAACCAAGATTTATGTTATCAATATTCCATTTTCGGATGCAAGTTTAACTAGGATTGTTGAGGGGTTCTGTGGAGTCATAGGGTGTAGTTAAGGTTGGGTTTTAGTGCCCCAAGGCTAGTACATGGGTTGGGGGCTTTTTTCTACCATTTCCACTTCCCTAGGCCTCCATTTTGTCTCTCTAAATGGGCCATCTTTGGTTATGACGAAAATGGTATTGTTCTCTAAGTTGCCTCACTTTCCATGTGTTGAATTTCATCCCATTTCTAAAGCAAGGGAAAGTGTCATTTTATCTAGTATCTAGAAACCTAATTTGTTTTGGGAAGATGGAATGAGAGAGGAATGTTTGAGTATCTTTAGGGGATAGATGCTCAGGAATTAGACTTCATCATCTTGTCTATGTTAGAATTGTGGAGTAAGAGGAGGACTAGAGAGATTTGCTAGTAGATTGGAGAAGGAAAGCAAGCTAGGAGTCAAGGGAAGCTCTTCTACAACCTTCCAATTTTCCATTGCTTAGGAGATATCTTGGTGGCTCTATCATATAATTATTGTGAAGTTGCATTGAGATATATGAACTTGTGTGAATTTTGTAAATTGTACTATCTTGTGTGTAAATCTTGTATTGAGTAGTTTCATTTGAATTTATTATTTTAATCTTGTTTTGCTTCATGTTTATGGGTGTGCAAGTTTACTCCTCATCCTTAGGAGGATTTGAGGAGGACTTGGGGTGAAGGTGTTAGGAATGGGAACACTGAGAGGGGGGGGGGGGGGGGGGGGTGAATCAGTGTTCACATTATTTTAACTTTTAACTTTAATCTTTATGCTGAATATAAATGCTTAAGAACTTAATTAAACATTCACATAAACATGAAACATGAAATCAACACATGACACCAATATGGTTATAGGGAAACCCTATAGGTAAAAACCCCGGTGGGACTTGATACCCACTAATAATCTGCACTAGTGTTTTGTGATCCTTGTTAGAGGATCCTTTACCCTGTTAGGAGTAGCTTTACAATGCTTTAAGTACAGTAGACTTTGTTAAGGGTCAGACCCTATTAGGATTCTTTTACAATGATCCCTGTTAGGGGATTGGACTCACTTCCCTAGAGCTCACTACTCAAATGATGAAGGCTACAACCTTATGAATCAGATACACACTATATCTACAGGTGAACTGTTCACTGTGACACTGCTTGTCAGATCAGTTCCTTTGGTGTGTTGATGCTTTGACCTCTAGAAAAGCTCTAATACATCTTATGCTCACTTTGGATGCCTCTGCTATGCTTATCACCACTCTATTACAACTTCCATGCCGAATACAATGGGTGCACCTTATATTTATGCACTTATACAAAATACATAAATAGGTCGGGCCTATAACTAATTACAACTAACACTTCCAAAAGAATTGGCTTAAGCATGCTTACAATTATATATGTATATATGTCAGCAACTAAAATACAATGGGTGCATAGCCTCTACAACATTAATTTATAATCACAAACCAAAATAGTCACTGTCGGCTCCATGCTTTGTTCTCTGCTGGCACACACTGGCTGTGCAACTTCAACTGACTGTAACTTTCATATCTTTGCATATCTACTTATGTGTTCTTAGACTAAGCATAAGTATAGTCTAACAAACATAAATTCTAGGGCACATACCTTAATTCATCGGTACACACATGCATTGATGCTCTGAGCCTCTAGTGCTTTGTATGTTGTCTAGTCTTCAACACTTAACTAAATTATGATCTTTACACTTAGTGCACTGACTCCAAAATGCTATATGACTTTGTTGCCATAATGAAAACACTATATCTAGTCATATATCTCAGTATAGACAACTTTCCAACAATCTCCCCCTTTGTCATTGATGGCAACAAAGGAATATGGCCAAGTTTCTAACTGACCCTTTACACAAAACTTTTTGTCTTCTATATATTTTATACAAATTCTTATATCTCCCTATACATATATGTAATTCATATTCTATACAATTCCCCCTTTGACATTAATGACAAAGGTGCATCAAAAACTTTATCTACATACACTTACTGAGGGAAAACATCCGGATATGCAATCTTGAGGTTCTGGATTTCCTTCCTCCAAAAGGTTATCAGAGAATTGACTATCTGTAGATGGGCACATAATGCATATTGAAGCTTCTCCATCTTCTCCAATTCTTTGCTCAGACCTTGATCATAGGTTATCATTGTCGCATCAATCTCCTTTATGTTTTGACTGAGAATATCTAGAGAAGGTGCAAGAGCGTTCCTCAATTGAATCTGTCTAGACCTTATCTTCTCCATTTCTTTCTCTACCTTCTCAATTATGTCTAACTAACCTTGATAGACATTTTTACACATGTTCACATCAGTGGATGTGTCTAACACTAAATTCTTCACCTTCTCAATCATTGCCTCTTCATCTTTGATCTTCTTAAGATGGGCATCAGTGAACTTATCATGATCCATGGATTTTGCAATGACTTTCCTTCCTTGATCTACAAATTCCTTCAATGATGCCTAACTAGACTTAAGAGAGTTCAAGTCTAGTGCAAAATTACTCATCAGCTCATTGAGTCTCTTCTTTAAGTACTTCTCTTCTGCCACTATGGCCATAGATTCTTCTAGGCTTGAAAAATTGACTTTGAACTGAGAGATCACTATGCTCACATCATCAACTGAATGTACATTTACCATCTTCTTATCCTCTGGCAGAAAACTATTCAAAATATTTACTGATTCCACTAGGAGAGGATTTCTCATTACTTGCTTTTCCTTAGCCTTCTCCATAGCTAGGATGTTGAACTTAATCAGGTCTTCTTCCTTCCAGGAGTCCAAATTGCTAGTTTCAAGTGTGAAACTTGACAACAATGCTGAGGAGGGAGTGATGGGAGTGCTATTGATCACCTCCTGCTTCACCCTGACCAAATCAATAGAAGATTCATCTTTCTTTTCTACCTCTACTCCTTTCTTTTCTTCTTCTTTCTCATCAGATATATCTTCTGTGATTACTTCATCTTTCTGAGTGGGAGGGGTATTGTTGCATAGGATTTCTACTTCCTCAATGCTAACAAATGCTTCCTCAAACTTGTCCAACTCCTTATCAGTAGCCGCCATGGCTATTTCCACATTATCTATGATAATTGTGTTGTTTTTGGGTGATTCTATCATGGGCATAGATTGATCTGCTTCTGTTTGAGTTCCTTCTATGGGCACTGAGTCCTGAGGACCTATCATTGGTACATTAGTGGGCTCTGCCACTTTATCTTCCTTGATGGGTGCATGAGTGATGGGCGCAGTAGGTGGTTTGATCTATTGTTCTAACAACACCTTCTCAAATGCTTTTTTTATGTCCTTTGTTATCAACTCATAATCTTTGTTCATGTTGTGAAGAGTTCTCATCTTTTTCCTTAGGTGCGGCTTCACCAAATTCAATATTAGTTCCATTTCTTCTTTAGAACATACTAGCAGAGTATCTTCTAATACTTTTTCTCTTATTCTTAGATCTTCCTCATTATCTTGTCTCTTTAGGTGTTCTAAAATGTCCCATACATTATCTGGAATTTCTATTTTCAATTCAAGAACTGTCTTCTTGAACTTTATCATATGCTTGATAATCATAACATGAATTTCTGACTTATCAATCTCACTATATGATTCATAGAACTTCCCTACTTGATCAATTCTTCCCTCATCAACAATTCTTGCATTCAGAACTTTAAGACTAGGTCTGAATCCTACCTGAGGAGGTGCTTGAGTTTTTTTCTTGCTCCTTAATGCTCGTGAGGATGGATGACTAGTGTGAGCTTCTTTCTTCCTTTTGAATAAAGGCTTATACTCTGGAGGAGTATCTTTGGGCGTTGAAGGAGTATTATCTTCTTTACCCTTCTGACTGTCATCTTTTTCAATTTTTATCTTTTTCATCTTGGGATCTTCTTGTTCTTCTGCTGTGCTCTTCAATTATAGGGCAATCTTCTCATCCCTTGCTTATCAAGGTCTGCTTGTAATACACCATGTATTCTTAGGATCTCTGATGTGACCTTTGCAACCTTTCTTTTTGTTGCAGCATTGTTCAACTTAGCATCAACTTCTCTAGTCTTCTCTTCATAGGTTCCCCACCTAGGTTCATTGTCATCCTTAGGGGCTGATAGTAGTACCTATGCATAAGCTTCAAGAACTTGTTCTTCAACCTCATACCCAAGTGGATGAATCCACTTAGTTCTAGGTTCCACAACTTCCATACATGTAGTATCAATCTCCACCATGAAGCATATTGTATCCTTATACTTCTCTATAATATTCTCAGGAATCATGTACCTCATTTTCATCCTTTCTCTGAAGGTCTTCAATTCCAAAGTGATGTAATCTCTTAGTGTGCTTTTTGTGGATGCCTTGTTTGATATCTATGGCATGGTAGGAATGGACTTGTCTAGATACAAGTCTGACACTTTACCAACTATATGAAGGTACATATAGATGATTAGGGACCCAAACATGAATACCTTAGTCTTGTCATGTTTGATAGCTTTGATGTTTTCTATCAACTGTGCATGCAAGATCTCACACAAGTTGAACTCTCCATCTTCTTGTACAAGATGGATGGCTGCTAGAATAGTGCTCACAGACACATTATTCACCCTGCTGGTATGATGAAATATGTAACCCAATATCATTGATATCAACTTGATGTCTGGTTGCTCTATAGGCTCAATGGTCATTCCACGCTTATCACTTTTAGATTTACACACTTCCTCCACCATTTTCCTGACATCCTTACCTACAGGAAGGATGGTGCCTATCTTAGAAAGGCCTGTCATCTCATGAATTAAGTCTCCTATGATTCTTACTGGTACATCTCCAATCCAAAACAAATCATCATGGATTCTGCTCAACAATATCTTTATCCATTCAGTTTCATAGAATTCATATGACGTGGCATATTCAACAGTGGGGTGATCATTCCATTTGGTGTATTCATCCATAAACATTTTGTCTAGTTTCAACATTGTGTCCATGTGCACCCTTAACCTATCCAGTCCAATAGGTTCCTTCTTACAATAGATGTAAGTGCTTATGTCTTCTACATGCATGACGCCCATCAGTGTGTGGGAAAATGCTCCCTCTAAATTATCTAGGGTTGATTTAAATGAGTGCCTTTTGAAAACATACCTCTTCTTCTTAGCAACATCAAAAACAATAGGAGTGGACATGACTTACTTGATATTCACTTTCCAAATGATCTCTAAGATGTTCTGACAGCTTCTGAATTGGTGCAATGAGCTAGGGTTTCTTCCAACTAATCAAATGCACTGATAACTGCAGCAAATCTTTGATAGATTCAATCACCAAGACTTCTCAACAACTTCCAAGGATCAATCTACTCTCTAATCACTCTGAGTATGAATGCAATGAGTGGACAAATAATTTTTTGTGTACTTAAAGTAAGAAATTCACCATTAATGCAACTCACGTAAACCAGGCTATCACTTCAAATTTTCAAACTCGAGTTTTGCTACCCATCAGCATGTGTGCTCTTGCACAAAGGTTCCTATACACACCAATAGCTTAAGTCCAAAGGCACATACTCTGAGGATGATTATACTAGCCACGCAGGGGTCTAGAGCTAAATTAGCTCCCCCTATGACCCTGAGGGCCATTCATGAAGATGTAGAGGGTGCGTCCACTTGGGATGCATCCAATACATTCTCAATAGCTTTTTCCTTCTTTTCTTCTGACCAAATCAAGCTCGCATCTTCTGAGGCTTTCACAAACTTGACTTTTTCTTCAGGATCCAAAATTGGTTCTTCGGTCTTTTTAGGGCTTTCTTGACCTTGTGTCCTTGATCTACAGAACCTTGAGATATGTCCAGCCTTGTTACAGGTGTGACAAATCATTGGAGGTCTATTATTCCTTAGCACATTGACATGAGTCACCATTCTACATGTTTTGGCTGAGTGACCATTATAGTTAGATATTTGACATGTAACATTCTGAGAACTTCTTGCATTGGTCTGATTCTAATTTCTTTGATCTTGCTGAGTCCTATTCTTCTTACTAGTCTTGCAATTTATTGCTCTATGACCAAATCTATTACATGAATAACAGTAGCCATTAAAGGGTTTTACCTCTGTACAGTTTCTTGCAATGTGTCCATGCTTGTTACAAGCAAAACAAGTGTGTTCTACTTGCTTACACTCATCCTTAGGAGGACCACCATTGTCTTTGGTTTGATCTTCAGTCTTCTCATCATCAGTAGAGTCCTTTTGTGACTCCTTTCTTGCTCACATACTGTCAATCTGATTTTGTGCTTCATTGTATCCAATGCAGCTAGTGTCTCCTTTGATTCTTTTTGCATACAACTATGATTCTAACAACTCAGCACTGGTGTGTAATTTGTCAATATGATCCTTTGACTTCTTCAATTTAGATTCCAAGCTTTATTTGATATTTGTTAGCTCCAAGATTTATAAGTTAGCTTCCCTTAGTTCTTCATTCAATTGAAGGTTCTCCTTGACTTGTTCATTGTAAACATCTTGATTGTTCATCAGTTTGTCATCAAATTCTTCAAGCTAACTTAACCAGGATGCATTTTCTTCACTCAACTTCTTGACTTTCTCTTCAGGTTCACTATTAGAGTGTCCTTTTAGATCTTTTATTAGTCTTTTGATAACTAATTGAGCATCACTAACTTTTTCTTTTAGTTCTTCAATTTCTCTTTCTGAATTGTCTAGGTCTTCAAGAGCTGCTTCAAGATTCTTCTTCAAATGTTTCATATCTCCTTTTTCCATGATCTCCTCAAGTGGTTAAACTTCTTTGCTGAGGACTAGAGCTCTCATACCAATTGTTAGGAATGGGAACACTGAGAGAGGGGGGGTGAATCAGCGTTCAAATTATTTTAACTTTTTACTTTAATCTTTATGCTAAACATAAATGCTTAAGAACTTAATTAAACATTCACATAAACATGAAACATGAAATCAACACATGAGACCAATATGGTTACGGGGAAACCCAAATAGGTAAAAACCTCGGTGGGACTTGATACCCACTAATAATCTGCACTAGTGTTTTGTGATCATTGTTAGAAGATCCTTTACCCTATTAGGGGTAGCTTTACAATGCTCTAAGTATAGTAGACCTTGTTAAGGGTTGGACCCTGTTAGGAGTCTTTTACAATGATCCATGTTAGGGGAGTGGATTCACTATCCTAGAGCTCACTACTCAAATGATGAAGGCTACAACCTTCTAAATTAGATACAAACTATATCTGCAGGTGAACTATTCACTGTGACATTGCTTGTCAGATCATTTCCTTTGGTGCGCTGATGCTTTGACCTCTAGAAAATCTCTAATACATCTTATGCTCACTTCGCATGCCTCTGCTCTACTTATCACAACTCTATTACAACTTCCATGCCAAATACAATGGGTGCACCTTATATTTATGCGCTTATACAAAATACATAAATAGGTTGGCCCTATAACTAATTACAAATAATGCTTCCAAAAGAATTGGCTTAAGCGTGCTTACAATTATATATGTACATATGTCGGCAACCTAAATACAATGGGTGCATAGCCTGTACAACATTAATTTATAATCGCAAACCAAAATAGTCACTGTCAGCTCCATGCTCTGTTCTCTACTGGCACACACTAGCTGTGCAATTTCAACTGACTGTAACTTTCATATCTTTTCATATCTACTTATGTGCTCTTAGACTAAGCATAAGTATAGTCTAAAAAACTTAACTTCCAAGGTGCATATCTTAATTCATCTGTACACATGTGCACTGATGCTTTGACCCTTTGGTGCTCTGTATGTTGTCTAGTCTTCAACACTTAACTGAATTCTGATCTTTACACTTACTGGGCTGACTCCAAACTACTATATGATTTTGTTGGCACAATGAAAACACTATATCTAGTCATATATCTCAGTATAGACAACTTTCCAATAGAAGGGCCTAGTTGGGAATTATTTATGTATGAGAACTTGGATGTATGGGCATCCTTGAGGGCCTTCTTATTTTTATATGGGGGTCATAAGGGATGTGTTGATGCTCATGGAATTGAGTTGTATGTTTGGAAGGGTCTTGTGAAGGCATGTGAGATTTTATTGAAATTCTTGTTTTGGTATAAGATAGTTGTCTCCATAAGAGAAGTTTCCACCTTCACCCATCTATGGATTCAATTTTAGAATCCTTTGTGCAAGCTTGGGAAGGGAGTCAATTGTGCATGATTTGTTTCCAATTTATGGTTGAATGTTTATGTATGTGTTGCTTGTTTGTAACCCATCCATCTCTTATTTCCCCTAGCTTGGGGGTGGCCATGAAATGGCCTAGGCTGGGAGGTGAGCCTTCATGGCCATGTGGAAAATTTTTATGTTGCAGGTTTTTTTGCTTGGTGAAAGATGAAGTTCACGTTGAAGTTTCAAGATTAAATTGAAAGAAAGAATTTTAAAGAAATGATTACTAGTGTATTGAGTTTAAGAAATTTTACTCTACTCATATTATTCTTAAAGATATTGTATTTGTAAAAGTGAAAGGCTGAAAATAAGGCTTATAAGTTATCCTCTTGAAAGAAGGTTTTTTTTATACTAGTGGTATTTTCAAAGTTATTTCCTAGTACAATTAATGCCTCTTTAATAGTTAAATTATTGTAATCTATAACGGAACTTTAAATCAGTTTCCTACATTATGTACATGAAAATTTTATGGTTTGAAAATGTTCAGTTTGATATTTGATTTAATAATCCTACATATTCTATTATTCTGTTACATAAATTACATTCCCTACAAATGCATATGATGCTAAAATTACATCTCATTCTATTTAAATTCTGTAATGAAATTAAAGTTTTAATGTTCAATTTTCATTTAAAGATTTTCTATTTTACTAAATTAAACTGGACTTTAGGACATGTTTAGGAGCTATTTACGTTGTGTAATGCCCAGTGGAATTTGGGCATTACATTTTGGTATCAGAGCTATGTTTCAGCTCTAGGACCTTATCTGTTACAATTCCCTGCATATTTTATTCTAATTTAGTATTCTAGTCTAGCAAAATTTTGCCTGTTAATAGTTCAGATTTATATGCCAGTAATACCATATCAGTAAACTAAAAATTATTAGACATACCATATTAGTAAACTTAAAATTATTAGACTGCAAAGAAATGGGTAAAAATAAAGGTTTACATGAATGTGTTTATTCCATAATAGTCTTATGAAAATTTA
Organism: Chamaecyparis obtusa; assembly: GCA_027943335.1. Lineage (NCBI taxonomy): Eukaryota > Viridiplantae > Streptophyta > Pinopsida > Cupressales > Cupressaceae > Chamaecyparis > Chamaecyparis obtusa. The sequence continues at coordinate 73,642 of BSBK01002906.1, forward strand.
CATTAAATTTAAGAGTTTTGTTCTGTTTTTGTTTCAAATCGATTATAAATGTTTCCCTATTTTGAGCTCATATCAAAAGAACAAAAGAAAAATTCTTACATTGTAAATATGAGTTATGTTTTAGTCTAAATTGATTATTAATGTTTTCCAGATTTTGTTGAGAAGAAGAACTGTAAATTAGAAAATTATGTGAATTTTCTTGTTTACCTTAGGTATTTGACTTGCTGAAAATTTTCCTTTGTGAAATTTATGGTTCTCTAATTTATATATTTCCTGTATTATGGCAGAATGGAAAAAGCAATTACTAAGTTTCATTCTCTCTTAATAGTTACTTAAGTTTTATTTTCTGTTAACAATTACTTTGAAAAACAAAAAAAAAATATAAAGAAAAGAAAAGAATAAAGGAAAGATTATAGTAAAATTGTTTTGACAGTTTACAAACACAATAACTTTTCAACTTCTTAATTTTAATCCACAAAGTGCAGATGTAGGCTCTAATGTCAACAGTTACAAAATATAAATATTATATTATTTCTCAGTCTCACTACATGCCTTCATTTTATTTTGAAGCACAACTCTTATTTATAAGAAAGTAACCATGAGTACAGTTTATGCTTTTATCCTATCTGTGAACAATATATAAGTGCATATATATATATACCTTGTGTACATATATACATGAATATATTATTAAACATAATAAACATGTGTATGTTGTATATGACTATATATACATTACATATATAAAATGTAACAAATATATATATATATATATATATATATATATATATATATATATATATATAATATATACTATATAATAATATAATATATATATTATATTTTAAAAAATAATAATAATGCAATGTTGGGCTGAAGTCCTAAGTTCTTTCCACACGGTCACAGTGATGCAGTATTGCGCGTGACTGCTAGTTACGACAATGACTATAGTCATTGTGCATGAGTATAGTCATGATAGTGACTGCAGTCAGTATGTGTGGCTTCGGCCACGGCAATGACTCTGGTCACTGTGCATGGTCGGGTCAAGCAACAGTGACCCTTAACAAAAAAAAAAAAGGTTATATTAAACCCTTGTTCAAAAAAAAAGGGGAAACCGATAATTTACTTCAACGAATACACATTAAGATTTACACAGTTTTAATCAAGTAAAATAGATCCTTAAAAGAAATGAATTGAAACCCTAGTTTAGGAAACTAGAAATAATAATTTCAACACAACATACATTACTGAAATTTTATGTGGAGGAGGAGACTCCAGATCTGAAATTTTTGAAACTCCATTTTCATATTGCTATAAAATGCTTATCACTGTGTTGCCCTTATGCTCACACAAATGAAAATGTGTGAGTATGCACATCTCTGGTGTGCATACTCATATATGTACATTTGTTAGTTCATACCCTCCTCCAAGCTTTTCATCTTCTGTGCATGCATGAGAGAAAGAGAGAAGGAAAAAAAAATGGAAACGAGGAAATTGGAGACATTAGGGTTTTCTAGTGTTTTAAAATGTGCTCCTATCCCTAATTTCAAATTAGGGTTTGGGAGTCATTTATTTATGCTATTTGTTTTTTCTTTGAAGATTAATTTCTATATGTATAGTTCACACTCTTGTTTTAATGAAATAAGAATGTATTTCCTTTTACTCTGAAATTTTAAATTATATATTTACTTGTATTAGGGAATTTAGAACTCGAATTAAATTATTATCTTATAAAAAGGATTAAACCAAATTTATTCTTTGAAATTATTTTTCTATTCCATTCATTTAAAAGAATATTGAGTAAAATGTTATTGATCTAATTTTTAATTCTTTTAATAGGAACATTTATGCAATTCTATTAAAAAGAAATTTAGATAGTGATTGGTTAAACTATGGATTTTATTATTGAACATTAACGACAGTATCGACTCCTTAAATTGATATTTTGGACTTAAGTCTTTAATGAAACTTGGATAATTAATGATAAATTTATGTGAAATCATAAATTTAAAATGTTAATTTAAATACTTCTTAATTTATGAAAATTTAGTGGAAAAATATAGTTATACACATAATAACTAAGATTAATTTAAATGATAGATGACTTAATATACTCCTTTTATAGTTGCGATAAAAGGGGGAATTTAATTTGTTCCCTTTTAATTTCTTAGGAATAAACTTTATTATGAAAGATTGCCATAAGATAATTAAGGGAAGTTTCTTTTAATAATTAATAAAGGCAAAATTAGTATTATGTTAAGTTGCTAATGTTGAGAATATTGTTTAACAAATCTTATATATTAATTTAATACTATTTTGAAATATGAGTTTTAGACTTTATGTGTTATTGAATTCTTTTATTTATTTAATTGAGATTTATCCATCATTTTCTTGTCTTTTTCCTTCTTGCTTTGGAAAGTGAATTTTTAAATTTATTATCTATTTTAAATAGATTGAAATTGCAAGATTTATTTATTGATTTTTGAGATATTTTAGGATTTTTATAGTTATTGTGGTTATTTGTTTTTCCTTAAATATTGACTAGTTGATTATGGCTTTTTCTTTTATTTAAATTAATATTGAGATTTGAGATCTCAATTTTATATTCCTACACTTTTAAAATTAATTAAAGATTTATTAATGTTATTTTTTTTTAAATTAGTTGAATTATTTTAATTAATGATCCACATTATTTCCTTTAATAAATATATAGAATATTAGGGGATAAATAATTATATTAATCCGTTGAGTAATTATTGTATTATTTTAAGGTTCTAATCCCTTGGTCGGATTAACTATAAGGATTATTGAATCTTAAATGAAATTAAAATGAACCATTGAATGCTATAATATTTTAATCGAACTTATTATGTTCTGATTAATAACATTTGGTTTTACCCCCCTTTGTAACTTTTTATGTTAAACCCTAATTAGGGTTACGCCAGACTAACGCATGGGATTTCTTATTTCTCTAGATTTAAGCCATTTAATGATTCCATATTTAAGGTGAATTAAGGATTTTTGTTATGTCACGTGATTGGATTTATTTTTAATTGTGAAGCTTTTACTCAGAGTTTGTTATTTAATAGTTAACGACCTTAGTACCCTCTTTTATAAGTTAAAAGTTTTAGGGAAAATAATATCAAGATCATTAATGACACCTTTATGCTTATTGCATTTTCCTCTTTACTAATTTTTTTATATTAAGATTAAGTTTGGACCTAATGAATCTTTCATGCCAAACCTAGTTAGGGGATTTATGTCGCCTATGTCAACCACCTCTAAATCAAACATTTATTAATGTCCTTATACCCCTAATAGTTTGTTGACCCTAGTATTTCGAGGCATTACAATAGTCTTGCAGATTTATCAAATTGAGATTTATTTGGAATAAAGTGAAATTTAAGCATTTAGTTAAAAGTTAGTTCATTTAAAACTTGATAATGTTATTTTTATGAGGCCAATATATGTGGCCAGTATATTGGTCATCATAAAAATAGCATTACAGCTTAACCGAAATTAAGTTGAAAACTTTTGGAAATTAATGAATTACTCATATAAATATTAGAGTTATGTTTAATTAAAATAAATATTATACTTATATATATAAAGAAGAATAGGGTTTTATTTTCTTCAACTTTATGAATGTATATTATGTCATGCTAGTAGAGCTCATATTGTCCTTTCTAAGATGTCCATCCTTTCAGGGAAAACCTTAGTTAAGTGAAGCCAGTAGTAGGATGCCTCCAGTCACACGTAGTGCTCACCGACATGGGCGGAGACCTAGAGGCAGATGTGTGGCAACAAAGGGAGATGAACATATAGGTGAGGGAGTAGGTGACATGTAGGGGCCCCCTCTTGTACCACCACCTAAACCAAACCAAGACATCCTTAATGGATTACAAAATTTGGTTGATATAATTATGCATAGATTACCTCTGGGAGGTCAGCAGGTCGAGGTCCGGGAGTGGAGTAGGAGTCCTCCACCTAGACGAGTAGAGGATCTACAAAATCATGGGGACAAGTCTGTACACATGCCAGGGCCACCACCAGTGATAGTGTCAAGAGTGCCCCGTGATACAGGGGACCAGATCATAAACCTCTTATGACTTGAGCCACCACCCTTTTTAGGATCCACAGATGGAGAAGATGTTGAGGCTTGGCTTTTTAGCCTTGAGAGATGTTTTGGGTTGTGCCCTTACGAGAGCAACCTTAAGGCATGACTTGCAGCTCACATGCTAAGGGGGACTCCCTCTACATGGTGGAGGCAGGAGGAATATAAGAGTCATCTTATCATAGATACCCTCACATGGGAGACCTTCATGGAGAGATTTCGAGCCCAATATATGTCAGAGCATTTTAGATAGCATCGTATCGATGAGTTTCTTGACCTACAGTAGGGAGGACTATCAGTAGCACAGTATGAGTGTAGGTTTCTTGAACTCCTTCCTTATGTTGATTACATGAAGCATGAGAAACTCTTGGTCAACCTCTTTATTAAGGGGTTAAACTATGTCATAGCTGACAGAGTGCGGATGGTACCATCAGGTGAATTTTTTGATATAGTAGAGAGGGACATGATAGCTGAGGAGATCCATAATAGGTCTCATTATGCACAAGACAGGTCACAGAACCATAGTTTCATACCACAGGACTCTAGTTTCTAGAAATCCCACTGGAAGGGAAATCAGGAGAACTCCAGCACACCACAACAATAGTAGCAGTCTTAGTAGAGTCCCTGACATGACCAGGGAACTCAGACTCATTCATCCAGAGACAGCTTTAGTAGATCAGGTATGACAAGTTGGCAACAGTAGTCTAGAATTCAGGGGAGTCAGTTCCAGGCTAGAGGACCATGTTATACATGTGATTCCATGGGGCACATTGCAAGAGATTGTCCTTCGGTTCATCCAGTTAGTAGTCAGATGTCGGTAGCCTCAGAGCTTATTGGGAGGACACAACATAAATGAGAGATCAGTACCCCCATCTATTCGATGAACTCCAGGAGGAAGTTCATGCCTAGGGGGGAGGATGTCAGGTCCTACCCTGACCCGTCTTAGCTCAACATTTATTTTGACATTTGATTCATTTGGATGATACATTGATTAGAGAAATTTGACCTATTTTGGATTACGATTTTTTATCATTAGGCCTTATGAGATGATTGTTATAGATTTATATGATGATGATGTTACTCGTACTCTTTACATACTCATTTTGGTTCCATGCTTATCTATGATATATGAATTCTATATTTTGCATTTGTTACGTTATCTTATAGAATAGTAAATGTTGATGGTATCATGATTCAATGATTAACTTAGGAATACATGCTTATGTGAAAATTGAATTGATATTTCGATGCTTGAAGAATTAGGGTACAATGTGGATTATGTAATGATTCATGAAATGCAGTTATTTATAATTGTCAAGTTTAGATGTTATTCTTTCATTTTTGAAATGATTATTAATGCAAAGATTTTATGAGGTATTGACATCAAAATCAAGTTTGCAGGAATATGGCCATCGTTGTAAATTCAGGGAAATAAGGATGGATCTTAGTGCAATCAGTTTGAAACCAAGGTCAGCTCTAAGAAGAGAACGACCTCATTGTAAAATGATTTTTATTCGTAAATGTGATGCATGTGTGTGTGTGGTTGTTAATGTTTGAAAATGCATTATTAGAAATAAATTTCATTTTGTGAAAATATAAATGTAATTTGTCCACTACACATGCCAAGTGTGTTGTGTGATGTGTACTTATGTGAGGTGTCACTTGACACCATTGTGATGAGATGGCATGCTTAAGTGGAATATGGACCCCACCCTTTCCTTAGATTGGTCTTGTGCATCCCTAGGCTAGGTTGGTGGTGTAGGGAACCAAGATTTATGTTATCAATATTCTATTTTCGGATGCAAGTTTAACTAAGATTTTTTAGGGGTTCTGTGGAGTCCCAGGGTGTAGTTAAGGTTGGGTTTTAGTGACCCAAGGCAACTACATGGGTTAGGGGGCCTTTTTCTACCATTTCCAATTCCCTAGGCCTCCATTTTGTCTCTCTAAATGGGCCATCTTTGGTTATGACGAAAATGGTATTATTCTCTAGGTTGCCTCACTTTCCCATGTGTTGAATTTCATCTCATTTCTATAGTAAGGGCAAGTGTCATTTTATCTAGTATCTAGAAACCTAATTTGTTTTGGGAAGAGGGAATGAGAGAGGAATGTTTATGTGTCTTTAGGGGATAGAGGCTCAAGAATTAGACTTCGTCATCTTGTCTATGTTAGAATTGTGGAGTGAAAGGAGGACTAGAGAGATTTGCTAGTAGATTGGAAAAGGAAAGAAAGCTAGGAGTCAAGGAAAGCTCTTCTACAACCTTCCAATTTTCCACTGCTTAGGAGATAAGTTGGTGGCTCTATCATATAATTGTTGTGAAGTTGCATTGAGATATATGAACTTGTGTGAATTTTGTAAATTGTAGTATCTTGTGTGTAAATCTTGTATTGAGTAGTTTCATTTGAGTTTATGACTTTAATCTTGTTTTTTCATCTTGTTTTGCTTCATGTTTATGGGTTTGCAAGTTTACTCCTCATCCTTGGGAGGATTTGAGGACTTTGGGTGAAGGGCCTGGTTGGGAATTCTTTATGTATAAGAACTTGGATGTATGGGCATCCTTGAGGGCCTTCTTATGTTTGTATGGTGGTCATAAGGGATGTGTTGACGCTCATGGAATTGAGTTGTATGTTTGGAAGGGTCTTGTGAAGGCATGTGAGATTTTATTGAAATTCTTATTTTGGTATAAGATAGGTGTCTCCATAAGAGAAGTTTCCACCTTCACCCATCTATGGATTCAATTTTAGAATCCTTTGTGCAAGCTTGGGAAGGGAGTCAATTGTGCATGATTTGTTTCCAATTTATGGTTGAATGTTTATGTATGTGTTTCTTGTTTGTAACCCATCCTTCTCTTGTTTCCCCTAGCTCTGGGGTGGCCATGAAATGGCCTAGGCTGGGAGGTGAGCCTTTATGGCCATGTGGAAAAGTTTTATGTTGCAGGTTTTGTTGCTTGGTGAAAGATGAAGTTCAAGTTGAAGTTTCAAGATCAAGTTGAAAGAAAGAATTTTAAAGAAATGATTACTAGTGTATTGAGTTTAAGAAATTTTACTCTACTCATATTGTTCTTCAAGATATTGTATTTGTAAAAGTGAAAGGCTGAAAATAAGGCTTATAAGTTATCCTCTTGAAAGAAGGTTTTTTTTATTACTAGTGGTATTTTCAAAGTTATTTCCTAGTACAATTAATGCCTCTTTAATAGTTAAATTATTGTAATCTATAATGGAACTTTAAATGAGTTTCTTACATTATGTACATGAAAATGTTATGGTTTGAAAATGTTTAGTTTGATATTTGATTCAAGAATCCTGCATATTCTATTATTCTGTTACATAAATTACATTCCCTGCAAATGCATATGATGCTAAAATTACATCTCATTCTATGTAAATTCTGTAATGAAATTAAAGTTTTAATGTTCAATTTTCATTTAAAGATTTTCTATTTTACTGAATTAAATTGGACTTTAGGACATGTTTAGCAGTTATTTACGCTGTGTAATGCCCAGTGGAATTTGGGCATTACAGAAAGCCTGTGAGAAATTCATTCAGGAGCAAGCACAGTTCAATAGAGAACAAGTTGGATCTGATTCATACAAACCTATGTGATCCAACTCAAATAAGATCATACTATGGTGAAAGGTATTTCATTTTGTTTGCTGATGATTATACTAGGATTATGTGGGTTGTGTTCTTACTGTGTAATGCCCAGTGGAATTTGGGCATTACATTTTGGTATCAGAGCTATGTTTCAGCTCTAGGACCTCTTCTGTTACAATTCCCTACATATTTTATTCTAATTTAGTATTCTGGTCTGACAAAATTTGGCCTGTTAATAGTTCAGATTTATATGCCATTAATACCATATCAGTAAACTAAAAATTATTAGACATACCATATTAGTAAACTGAAAATTATTAGACTGCAAAGAAATGGGTAAACATAAAGGTTTACATGAATGTGTTTATTCCATAATAGTCTAAAGAAAATTTACATTGAATTTAAGAGTTATGTTCTATTTTTGTTTCAAATTGATTATAAATGTTTCCCTGTTTTGAGCTTATATCAAAAGAACAAAAGAAAAATTCTTACATTGTAAATATGAGTTCTATTTTAGTTTAAATTGATTATTAATGTTTTCTAGATTTTGCTAAGAAGAAGAACTGTAAATTATAAAATTATGTGAATTTTCTTGTTTACCTTAGGTATTTGACTTGCTAGAAATTTTCTTGTGTAAAATTTATGGTTCTCTAGTTTATACATTTCCTGTATTATGGCAGAATGGAAAAAGCAATTACTTAAGTTTCATTCTCTCTTAACAGTTACTTAAGTTTTATTTTCTGTTAACAATTACTTAAAATTTAATTACTAATGAAAAAATATATATATATATAAAGAAAAGAAAAGAATAAAGGAAAGATTATAGTAAAATTGCTTTGATAAGTTTACAAACACAATAAATTTTCAACTTCTTAATTTTAATCCATAAAGTGCAGATGTAGGCTATAATGTCAACAGTTAAAAAATATAAATGTTATATTATTTCTCAGTCTCAATACATGCCTGCATTTTATTTTGTAGCACAACTCTTATTTATAAGAAAGAAAAAATGAGTACAGTTTATGCTTTTATCCTATCTGTGAACAATATAGAAGTTCATATATATATATATATATATATATATATATATATATATATATATATATATATATATATATATATATATATACATGAATATATTATTAAACATAATAAACATGTGTATGTTGTATATGACTATATATATATTACATATATAAAATGTAACAAATATATATATATATATAAATATATATTATATACTTTACATTATATATATATATATATATAATGTAATAAATAAAGATAAGACATTGTCTATTCAATCTCTAAATATGTATGTGTGTATATATATATATATATATATTACATATTATATATTATATATAATAATATATATAATATATATATTATATTTTTTTAAAAAAACAATGCAATGTTGGGCCGAAGCCCTAAGTTCTTTCCACACGGTCGCGGTGATGTAGCACTACGCATGACTGCTAGTCATAGCAGTGACTACAGTCACTGCGCGTGACTATAGTCACGGCATTGACTGCAGTCACTACGCATGGCTTCGGCCATGGTAGTGACTGTGGTCACTGTGTGTGGCCGGGTCACGCAGCAGTGACCCCTAACAAAAAAAACAAAAAAAATTATATTAAACCCTTGTTCAAAAAAAAAGGGGAAACTAGTAATTTAGTCAACGAATACACATTAAGATTTACACTATTTTAATCAGGTAAAATAGATCCTTAAAAGAAATGAATTGAAACCCTAGTTTAGGAAACTAGAAATAATAATATCAACACAACATACATTACTGAAATTTTATGTGGAGGAGGAGACTCCAGATCTAAAATTTTTGAAACCCCAGTTTCATATTACTATAAAATGCTTATCACTATGTTGCCCTTATGCTCACACAAATGAAAATGTGTGAGTATGCACATCTCTGGTGTGCATACTCACATATGTGCATTTGTGAGTTCATACCCTCCTCCAAGCTTTTCATCTTCTGTGCCTACATCAGAGAAAGAGAGAAGGAAAAAAAAAATGGAAATGAGGAAATGGGAGACAATAGAGTTTTCTAGTGTTTTAAAATGTGCTCCCAATCCTTATTTTGAATTAGGGTTTGGGAGTCATTTATTAATGGTATTTTTTTTTTCTTTGAAGATTAATTTCTATATGTATAGTTCACACTCTTGCATTAATGAAATAAGAATGTATTTCCTTTTACTCTGAAATTTTAAATTATGTATTTACTTGTATTAGGGAATTTAAAACTTGAATTAAATTATTATCTTATAAAGAGGATTAAACTAAATTTATTCTTTGAAATTATTTTTCTATTCCATTCATTTAAAAGAATATTGAGTAAAATGTTATTGATCTAATTTTTAATTCTTTTAATAGGAACATTTATGTAATTCTATTAAAAAGAAATTTAGATAGTGATTGGTTAAACTATCGATTTTATTATTGAATATTAACGACAGTATCGACTCCTTAAATTGATATTTTGGACTTAAGTCTTTAATGGAACTTGGATAATTAATGAAAATTTTATGTGAAATCATAAATTTAAAATGTTAATTTAAATACTTCTTAATTTATGAAAATTTAGTGGAAAAATATAGTTATACACATAATAACTAAGATTAATTTAAATGATAGATGAATTAATATAGTCCTTTAATAGTTGGGATAAAAGGGAGAATTTAATTTGTTCCCTTTTAATTTCTTAAGAATCAACTTTATTATGAAAGATTTCCATAGGATAATTAAGTGAAGTTTCTTTTAATAATTAATAAAGGCAAAATTAGTATTATGTTAAGTTGCTAATGTTGAGAATATTGTTTAACAAATCTTATATATTAATTTAATACTATTTTGAAATTTGAGTTTTAGACTTTATGTGTTATTGAATTCTTTTATTTATTTAATTGAGATTTATCCATCATTTTCTTGTCTTTTTCCTTCTTGCTTTGGAAAGTGAATTTTTTAATTTATTATCTATTTTAAATAGATTGAAATTCCAAGATTTATTTATTGATTTTTGAGATATTTTAGGATTTTTATAGTTATTGTGGTTATTTGTTTTTTCTTAAATATTGACTAGTTGATTATGGCTTTTTCTTTTATTTAAATTAATATTGAGATTTGAGATCTCAATTTTATATTCCTACACTTTTAAAATTAATTAAAGATTTATTAATGTTATATTTTTTTAAATTAGTTGAATTATTTTAATTAATGATCCACATTATTTCCTTTAATAAATATATAGAATATTAGGGGATAAATAATTTATTAATTCTTGGGGGGTCTTAAGTAAATTACCTTTCCCTAACAATAATTATATTAATCCGTTGAGTAATTATTGTATTATTTCAAGGTTCTAATCCCTTGGTTGGATTAACTATAAGGATTATTGAATCTTAAATGAAATTAAAACGAACCATGGAATGCTATAATATTTTAATCGAACTTATTATGTTCTAATTAATAACATTTGGTTTTACCCCCCCTTGTAACTTTTTATGTTAAACCCTAATTAGGGTTCCGCCAAACTAACGCACGGGATTTCTTATTTCTCTAGATTTAAGTCATTTAATGGTTTCATATTTAATGTGAATTAAGGATTTTTGTTATGACACATGATTGGATTTATTTTTAATTGTGAAGCTTTTACTCAGAGTTTATTATTTAATAGTTAATGACCTTAGTGCCCTCTTTTATAAGTTAAAAGTTTTAGGGAAAATAATATCAAGATCATTAATGACACCTTTATGCTTATTGCATTTTCCTCTTTACTAATTTTTTTATATTCAGATTAAGTTTGGACCTAATGAATCTTTCACGCCAAACCTAGTTAGGAGATTTATGTCGCCTATGTCGGCCGCCTCTAAATTAGAAATTTATTAATGTCCTTGTACCCCTAATAGTTCGCTGACCCTAGTATTTTGAGGCATTACAATAGTCTTGCAGATTTATCGAATTGAGATTTATTTGGAATAAAGTGTAATTAAAGCTTTTAGTTAAAAGCTCATTCATTTAAAACTTGATAATGTTATTTTTATGAGGCCAATATATGTGGTTAGTATACTGGTCATCGTAAAAATAGTATTACAGCTTAACCTAAATTAAGTTGAAAACTTTTAGAAATTAATGAATTACTCATATAAACATTAGAGTTTTGTTTAATTAAAATAAATTTTATACTTATATATATAAAGAAGAATAGGGTTTTATTTTCTTCAAATTTATGAATGTATATTATGTCATGCTAGTAGAGCTCATATTGTCCTTTCTAAGACATCCATCCTTTCAGGGAAAACCTTAGTAAAGTGAAGCCAGTAGTAGGATGCCTCCAGTCACACGTAGTGCTTGCCAAAGTGGGCGGAGACCTAGAGGCGGATGTGCGGAAATAAAGGGAGATGAACATACAGTCAAGGGAGTAGGTGATGTGTAGGTGCCCCCTCCTGTACCACCACCTAAACCCAACCAGGACATCCTTAATGCATTACAGAATCTAGTTGATATAATTATGGATAGATTTCCTCTGGGAGGTCAGTAGGCTGAGGTCTGGGAGTGGAGTAGGAGTCCTCCACCTAGATGAGTAGAGGAGATGCCAAATCATGGGGATGAGTGTGTACACATGCCAGGGCCACCACTAGCGATAGTGCCAAGAGTGCCCCGTGATACAGGGGACCAGATCAGAAACCTCTTACGACTTGAGCCACCACCCTTTGCAGGATCCATAGATGGAGAAGATGTTGAGGCTTGGCTTTTTAGCCTTGAGAGATGATTTGGGTTGTGCCCTTATGAGAGAAACCTTAAGGCATGACTTGCAGTTCACATGCTGAGGGGGACTGCCTCTACATGGTGGAGGTAGGAGGAATATAAGAGTCATCTTGTCATAGATACCCTCACATGGGAGACCTTCGTGGAGAGATTTCAAGCCTAATATATGTCAGATCATTTTAGACAGCATCGCATCGATGAGTTTCATGACCTATAGCAGGGAGGACTATCAGTAGCATAGTATGAGTGCAGGTTTCTCAAACTCCTTCCTTATGTTGATTACATCAAGGATGAGAAACTCTAGGTCAACCACTTTATTAAGGGGTTAAACTATGCCATAGCTGACAGAGTGCAAATGGTACCATCAAGTGACTTTTTTGATATAGTAGAGAGGGCCATGATAGCTGAGGAGATCCATAATAGGTCTCATTATGCACGAGATAATTCATAGAACCATAGTTTCATACCATAGTACTATCATTTCTAAAAATCCCACTGGAAGGGAAATCAAGAGAACTCCAGCACACCACAACAATAGCAGCAGTCTCAGTAGAGTCCCCAACGTGACCAGGGTACTTAGACTCAGTCATCTAGACATGGCTTCAGTAGATCTAGTATGACAACTGGGCAGCAACAGTCTAGAATTCAGGGGAGTTAGTTCCATGCTAGAGGACCATGTTATACATGTGGTGCCATGGGGCACATTGTGAGAGATTTTCCTTCGAGTCATCCAGTCAGCAGTCAGATGTCGGTAGCCTCAGAGCTTCTTGGGAGGACACAGCATAGATGAGAGATCAGTACCCCCATCTATTCGATGAACTCCAGGAGGAAGTTAATGCCTAGGGGGGGGAGGATTTGAGGTCCTACCCTGACCCATCTTAGCTCAACATTTATTTTTACATTTGATTCATTTGGATGATACATTGATTAGAGACTTTTGACCTATTTTTAATTATGATTTTCTATTATTAGGCCTTATGAGATTATTTTTATAGAGTTATATGATGATGATGTTAGCCATACTCTTTATATGCTCATTTTGATTCCATGCTTATCTATGATATATGAATTATGTATTCTGCATTTGTTAGGTTATCTTACATAATAGTAAATGTTGATGGTATCATGATTCAATGATTAACTTAGGAATACATGCTTATGTGAAAATTGAATTGATATTTCGATGCTTGAAGAATTAGGGTATAATGTGGATTATGTAATGATTCATGAAATGCGGTTATTTTTAATTGTCAAGTTTAGATGTTATTATTTCATTTTCAAAATGATTATTAATATAAAGATTTTATGAGGTATTGACATTGAAATCGAGTGTGTAGGAATATGGCCATGGTTGTAAATTCGGGGAAACAAGGATTGATCTTAGTCTAATCTGTTTGAAACCAAGGTTGGCTCTAAGAAGAGAACGACCTCATTGTAACATGATTTTTATTTGTAAATGTGATGCATCTGTGTGTATGGTTGTTAATGTTTGAAAATGCATTATTAGAATTAAATTTCATTTTGTGAAAATATAAATGTAATTTGTCCACTAAGCATGCCAATTGTGTTGTGTGATGTGTACTTCTATGAGGTGTCACTTGACACCATTGTGACGAGATGGCATGCTTGAGTGGAATATGGACCCCATCCTTTTCTTAGATTGGTCTTGTGCATCCCTAGGCTAGGTTGGTGGTGTAGGGAACCAAGATTTATGTTATCAATATTTCATTTTCGGATGCAAGTTTAACTAAGATTTTTTAGGGGTTCTTTGGAGTCCCAAGGTGTAGTTAAGGTTGGGTTTTAGTGCCCTAGGGCTAGTACATGGGTTAGGGGGCCTTTTTCTACCATTTCCACTTCCCTAGGCTTCCATTTTTTCTCTCTAAAGGGGCCATCTTTGGTTATGACGAAAATGGTATTGTTCTCTACGTTGCCTCACTTTCCCATGTGTTGAATTTTAGCCCATTTCTATAGCAAGGGCAAGTGTCATTTTATCTAGTATATAGAAACCTAATTTTTTTGGGAAAAGGGAATGAGAGAGGAATGTTTGAGTGTCTTTAGGGGATAGAGGCTCAGGAATTAGACTTCATCATCTTGTCTATGTTAGAATTGTGGAGTGAGAGGAGGACTAGAGAGATTTGCTAGTAGATTGGAGAAGGAAAGCAAGCTAGGAGTCAATGGAAGCTCTTCTACAACCTTCCAATTTTCCATTGCTTAGGAGATAGGTTGGTGGCTCTATCATATAATTTTTGTGAAGTTGCATTGATATATATGAACTTGTGTGAATTTTGTAAATTGTAGTATTTTGTGTGTAAATCTTGTATTGAGTAGTTTCATTTGAGTTTATGACTTTAATCTTGCTTTGCTTCCTATTTATGGGTGTGCAAGTTTACTCCTCATCCTTGAGATGATTTGAGGAGGACTTGGGGTGAAGGTCCTAGTTGGGAATTCTTTATGTATGAGAACTTGGATGTATAGGTATCCTTGAGGGCCTTCTTATGTTTTTATGGGGGTCATAAGGGATATGTTGATGCTCATGGAATTGAGTTGTATGTTTGGAAGGGCCTTGTGAAGGCATGTGAGATTTTATTGAAATTCTTGTTTTGGTATAAGATAGGTATCTCCATAAGAGAAGTTTCCACCTTCACCCATCTATGGATTCAATTTTAGAATCCTTTGTGCAAGCTTGTGAAGGGAGTCAATTGTGTAACGCCCCGCCAGGCAACCCAAGAGGACAAGACATAAAACTTCTATAAAATGAAAGTAGTGAATTTTTTTTTTAATTAATTAATTTATTTTAACTAGAATAATATTCATCATTACACTTCATATTTCTAAAAGAAGAAATAATTTTCTACTACTTGAATGTAAGATTTATACAACTTAAGTCCTCCCGGGTTCCCTAACGTCGCTACCTAAGCAACATCATATAAACCATTTACATGCATAAGATATTCACAGAATTATGAGCTTAAAGGATCTACATTCATTTTAATGCACCAAGTTAAATGTCCCTAACTTATTTCTTTTATTAAACATAGGTTAATCATCCAACATCATTATTCCTTTTATCAACTCATTCCATAAATTCATATTGATTTCATCTACATCTACTATCTTTTATATCACTTTTCTCTAATAATTTAGGTAAGAGATTAATATTCATTAAGGTAGGCATTATCCTAGGTATTTCATTAACATGAACCAAGTATTAACATTATAATCAAGTTACTATTTTATTGCATTGTTTCATAACCATTCATTGTTAATAATTCCAATCACTAACCTATCATTTCTCAATAATTTCCTTGGATCCTTTCATCAAGAGAGAATACATTATTTTTGTGATACATCATTATATATAACTATATTTAAGATTATTTCCTTTACATATGGACAACATAAGAGGATAGGAGAAATAACATAAACACTTTCTTTTAATGCTAGTAACATGTCCAATATTCCACATTATTTTTCCTTTCTTTTACCTAGAACTACCCATTCCCTTATGCATTGCTTTGAATTGAGATTACATCAATACTACAAGACTCCTTTTAGGAGATTAAAAATTACATGAATACAAATACATAAGTACATCTCAACATATTAAAATATCCAATAAGAAATCTTCAACTGCAGATCTGGAAAGGAATATGTGCTAGGATCATCCAAAGAATCACGATCAATACCTCGATATAAATATTAACCACCCAACCACGTGGAACCAATAGGCCCACTCCCTCGAGCTAGGAGATAGAACCAAAGGCCCATACAAGAGGTAACAACTAAAAAATTCCTAAGGTGGTGATAAAAGTTTCCCCAAAGTCACAACAAAAAAGAAAAGACAAGAAGACCACAAGGAATACCAGAGGCATGATCAAATTTGATAGAGACTCTAAGCTACAAGCTAGGTGAGTTTCATCGCATAGCCCTCACCCCTTGGGTTGTCCTAGTACTAGCCACTCTTGGCCCCGGCCCCCAAGTAGGCACATGTGAAACCGAATGCCTCTCGTACAGACAAGGTCATTCAGTTGTACCTACGCATAGGTACCTTCTCCCATTCCCATCCTTAGTCTTTACTAGCACTAAAGGCATGGGCGAGGCACAATTAATCTTGATTAATGTGTAATTTCTCATTCCAATAATCTCCCATTCCCAATTCATTTATTTAGGTTATCACTTGATTAAATAACTCATAGTAGGTTATCCTGGTACTAGCCACTTAGGGCCCCGGCCCCTCACTATGAGCCACTCACCTAGTGTACTTAGGTTCCCTAACATACATATAAAAACCATAAGAACATAATAGATTCATCATCAAGAATTCATATCAATTCCATAACAACATTTGATTGAGTTTAGGAAAACATATGTTGTCCCTAGTCCACTTGACAACCCTAAACCCAATATGGCATTCAGAATGTTCCAAACATATAAGAAGACATCCAAGTGATATTATAAACATATTCAGAGTATAAATAGATCCAATTAACCAAAAACAAATTCTAATAGCCTCTGGTAACCATACGAAACCTTAAAACTTAATGATGTCCTTAAATTGAATTATTTCAAGCAAGGATTAAATGCAAAGAATAGTCATCATAGAACAGTCATCCATATCTTCCAAAAAACATAAAATAAAGGAAATCTCTTCAGTTGAGATTTAGATAACATAATTATGGACTCTCAATTTTATTTTTAGGAAGATCCAACGGTGGGAAAGAAAGTTATGACTTCTGGTTTAAAACAGAAAATTCTGGTTAGGGTTCAGACCTGCCTTTACTAAAATGGTTGTAATTTTCACAAAACATAATTAAAATTCACCAAACCAATTGGAAATAAAAGATAAGACTTAGGATAATATTTAATATCAAATTTAGACTTTTATATAATCATATCAGCCTGTAGCATACGAATACATTTGACAGAAAATTTGGAATCAAGAATGGACAGGCATAGTCTGCCAAAATGTCAAAAATAAGGCATTAATTCGACCCTAAAAATAAAATCAGAGAGATACCCATTTGAGATCTATGAATTTTACTTCCATAAAATCAATTTAGTAAAACCATAGATTCAATTTAAATTGTTATAATAACAGATCTCCAAAAATGGGTTGCTAAAAACCCTAGGAAAACACATGCCAATTCTTACAAACAAAAACTCAAAACTTTAAAATAACCATAAAAATGAAAAGTACAGATATAATAAATAATGATAATATATAAATAGATCTATAATCTATTAGATACATCAAGTAACTAAAATATTCAATCCATACCTCATGTCCTACGAAGGTTGAATCGAAGAAGGAAGGAAACAAAAGAGAAGACAAATCCAAACTTGAGATGCATCCTTCAAACCCTATCCACTTTCAGAAATCTCCATGAAAGAAAGAAATAATTCCACAGCAAAGAATCCCTCTCTCAACTACTGAAATTCTCACAAAAATGTCTCTCTCCCAAAAGCAAAGATAACCAAAAATTCTTAAAGACATATGCTTACAAACTCTCCTTCACATCTCCAAGTTTTCTCTCCAAAATCTCCATGAAAAGTAAGGCCATCCTCTCCTCAATGCTTCAGCCCAAAAACCCCCTCTCTTAAAATAAGAAAGTAGTGCATATAAATAGATTTCCAAAGGTTGAGAGGAAAAGTAACCAATTCCCAACTAACTCTTAACTAAAGGGTATTATAAAATAACTTAATATCATACAACTATATTACTCAAATATACAATAAAAGATTATTTGTATGAATTCATACACACATTTAATATTATCCTAACATATATGCATATGCCATCATTAATTACATCAATATCTATATATATAACCTATCCTCATTATTAATAATTAACATTTGAGAATAATATACCTCGCATTATTTAATATTTAATTATTAATAATATTATACTTTACATTAATCCCAAAATATACACCATCAACAATATCTACAATAATTAACATATAATCACATATAAATTATATATATATAAATACATATATGTGTGCACCCATATATATATTTCCATATATATATATATATATATATATATATATATATATATATATATATATATATATATATATATATATATATATATATATTTATATTTATATAGATACATGCCAAATACGAAACACTATAATCTATAAGATTATGAAGTAATAGATCACAATATTATTACCTATTTATAATTGATATAGGATATAACACTGAGGTAGAATAAAATCACATGCCTCAAAATAAATCTAATCGTCGAAAGAGGCCATAAAAATCAACTATGAAACATATTGAGAAAACTATATGATCAAAAAAGGTCAACCAAAGTCAACAAGGAAAGTCAAGCCAAACTCCTGAAACACAACATAGAAAGATTAACTAAGAATCATACCAAGAAGGAGAAATAAATAAAATGAGTAAACAAATCATACAACCAAATGAATTCAAGTGGCCACAAGGCACTAACTACAACCATGCCCAACCGGGTGCATTGGATCTGGGTTTTTGACCCAAAGGTTGACTGACAAAGAAGGAACCCTAATATTCCCAAATTGGAATAATGATAAAGGAAGACTCATGTAGGGGCCTTAGTACTATCTCCATAACAACAACCATCGAGGATTTGAGGGCATGCTCAGACCTGTGAAGCCAGGTGAAGTCGATGCCCAGTACCTGCAAGCCTGCATCACAAAGAAGAAATACATATGCACGGATATACATATAAAAGAAAACATTGCAGACAGATGACCAAGATCGATACATCGTGTGGACCTCAGCTATGTGAGTAACTACGACTTCATCCTGAATCATGAAAACACATCATGTATATATATACACTCAAAGCATGTAGCATCATCATAATGAAGGTTAGAATCTCAAGCATTGTGTTAGTCTCTTATCAATACTAATAATAAATTAACATAATCAAATCATCAAGTGAGATACAAGATTCATCCAAGGTAACCTTAATAGAAGAAAATATAAATAACCACTTATATATATCTATCAAGTACATATCATATAACATCCTAACTATGTTCATAAAGGTCTTGTAGGTACTCAATACATACATGGAGATAAATACATACAAAAATGATACTTTTAGATAGTATGTCTGATATTAGAATCATTGAGTACTAGCTTATGAAATTATTATAAACAACTATAGGAATAGATCAAACAAGTATCATGTACAACTTAAGCTGTAAGAAAATATCGAAGGATCTTAATTCTTTCAAAAATACAAAACTTATATTAGGGTTAGAGGGGTATTACAAATTGTGCATGATTTGTTTCCAATTTATAGTTGAATGTTTATGTATGTGTTGCTTGTTTGTAACCCATCCTTCTCTTGTTTCCCCTAGCTCCAGGGTGGCCATGAAATGGCCTAGGTTGGGAGGTGAGCCTCCATGGCCATGTGGAAAAGTTTTATGTTACAGGTTTTGTTGCTTGGTGAAAGATGAAGTTCAAGTTGAAGTTTCAAGATCAAGTTGAAAGAAAGAATTTTAAAGAAATGATTACTAGTGTATTGAGTTTAAGAAATTTTACTCTACTCATATTGTTCTTCAAGATATTGTATTTGTAAAAGTGAAAGGCTGAAAATAAGGCTTAGCCTCTTGAAAGAAGGTTTTTTTTATTACTTGTGGTATTTTCAAAGTTATTTCCTAGTACAATTAATGCCTCTTTAATAGTTAAATTACTGTAATCTATAATGAAACTTTAAATCAGTTTCCTACATTATGTACATGAAAATGTTATGGTTTGTAAATGTTCAGTTTGATATTTGATTCAAGAATCCTGCATATTCTATTATTCTGTTACATAAATTACATTCCCTGCAAATGCATGTGATCCTAAAATTACATCTCATTCTGTGTAAATTCTATAATGAAATTAAATTTTTAATGTTCAATTTTCATTTAATGATTTTATGTTTCACTAAATTAAACTGGACTTTAGGACATGTTTAGGAGTTATTTACACTATGTAATGCCCAGTGGAATTTGGGCATTACAGAAAGCATGTGAGAAATTCATTCAGGAGAAAGCATAGTTCAGCAGAGAACAAGTTGGATCTGATTCATACAGACCTATGTGATCCAACTCAAATAAGATCATAATATGGTGAAAGGTATTTCATTTTGTTTGCTGATGATTATACTAGGATGATGTGGGTTGCATTCTTAATTAGATAAGTCAAGAGTATTTGAGAAGTTCAAAATATTCAAAGCTAAGGTTGATAATTAATCTGGACTAAAGATAAAATGTTTGAGATCGGATAGAGGAGGAGAATTCACCTCTAACAGATTCTATGAGTACTACAAATAACATGGTATAAAAAGATAGTTAAGTACACCTAGAACCCCTCAGTAAAATGGAATTGTAGAGAGAAGGAATAGAGTCATCCTTGATACATCACGCACCATCATGATTGAAGGAAAAGTTGCACACACCTATTGGAGAGATGCGGTCAATACAGTAGTCTACACCATCAACAGAATTCAATTAAGGCCTGGCACTGATAAAAGACCTTATGAGCTATGGTTTGGTAATTTTCCCATAGTAAAATACTTCAAAATCTTTGGAAGCAAGTGCTACATCAAGAGGGATGAAGCAGTAGGCAAGTTTGATGCAAGAAGTGATGAAGGTATTTTCCTTGGTTACTCTACTAAAAGTAAATCTTATAGATGTTTCAATTTAAGATTGAAAAAGATCATTGAAAGTGCTCATGTTAAGATTGATGAAAATTTTATGGTTCAAGAAAGATATCATGATTACTCACTCATGATTGAAGAAGAACCCAGGCCCTCCACTAGTGAGACAGTTATTGAAGAAATGTTTGACAGTATTGATGTGCTATTCAATGACCCTAAGACAAGTGAAGAAGATACTCCTAAGGCTAATGAGTCAGCATCACCTAAGGTTCCAAAGTTTACATCTAGAAACCATTCCAAGAAAGACATCATTGGTGATTAGAGCGGGAAAGTCTTAACAAGATCACAAGCAAAGAACTCAGCCAACAGTGAAGTGGTATGTTTACTATCTCAAATTGAACCTTTAAGTGTTAAAGATGCTTGTAATGATTCAAATTGTCATGATGCTATGAAAGAAGAACTTGATCAAATTATTAAGAATGACACTTGGGAACTGGTCCCAAGACCTAGTGATAAGAATGTGATCAGAACAAAGTGGATATTCAGGAACAATATGAATGAAGATGGTGTAGTAAGAAATAAAGCAAGGTTAGTATGTAAGGGATATGTGCAAAGAGAAGGCATTGATTATTCAAACACATTTGCACCTGTGAGCAGATTAGAAGCTATTAAGTTGTTTCTAGCTTATGCTACAGTCAAAAACTTCAAAGTTTATTAGATGGATGTCAAGTCAGCATTCCTAAATGGAGATTTGAAAGAAGAAGTATACATTGAGTAGCCAGAAGGATTCACCTTATCAGATAGACTTGATATGGTATGCATATTGAAGAAGACCCTCTATGGACTTAAGCAAGCCCCTAGAGCATGGTATGAGAGACTAGATGGATATCTAACAAAGACTGGATTCAAGAAAGGAGTAGCAGACTATAATCTATTCATAAGAGAGACATCTGAAGGTTTACTACTTGTAGCTATATTTGTTGATGACATTATCTTTGGAGGTAATGACAAACTTAGTGCTGAATTGGCTAAGGAGATGCAAAATAAATTTGAGATGATTATGATTGGACCTATCAAATACTTTTTGGGATTGAATGTACAACAAATAGAGAAAGGTATTTTTATTAATCAGTCCAAGTATGTGAAAGAAATATTAAATAAATTCAAGATGGATGATTGCAAGCCAGTAGGGACACCTATTATAACTGGATGCAAGCTTACAAAAGAAGATGACTCACCAGTAGTAGATATAACATTGTATAAGTCTATGATTGGAAAACTTATTTATCTTACTCAAACTAGACCTAATATTTCCAATGCAGATGGCATAGTTGGAAGATTTGTAGCAGAGCCTAAACAAAGTCACCTCATGGTAGTAAAAAGGATATTTAGTTACTTGCAAGGCACTATATACTATGGTCTATGGTATCCCAATTTAGAAAATGTTAAGCTTCATGTGTACACTGATGCAGATTGGGCGGGTTGCATTGATGACAGAAAGAGTACATTAGGTGAAGCAATGTTTCTTGGTGATAGACTTGTCACTTGGACAAGCGAGAAACATAATTGTATTTTTTAGTCAACAGCAGAAGTGGAGTATGTTGTAGTAGCCTTGAATTATTCTACAATTGTTTGGATCAAATAGATGATAAAGGATTTTGGAATTTAGATTGATTATCCTATTATTATTCATTGTTATAACACTAGCACTATCAATATGTTGAAGAACCCTGTGATGCATGCAAAGACAAAGCGCATTGAGATCAAGTATCACTTCCTAAGAGAGAAAGTGGTAGAGAAAGAAGTTAAGCTAGACTATGTGAGTACTAAAGATCGTTGGTAGATATATTCACAAAACCCTTGCCTAAGGATACTTTTGAGTATCTCAGGGAGAAGTTGGGAGCCATCCCTTCCCTGATTCTGCTTAGAAGAAAGAAAGAAAAGTATCAGTCTTCAGGGACTGATGGATGGTTGACTACTCTACTTCTAGAGTAGTACCGATGCTTAACCTAATTGGTGCCCTTTTCCATTGATGGCAGTAGTTTAGTTGAGGAAATGGAGAATGTTGGAAAATATTGCAGCAGATGGAGGACTCATCTTTGGGGGATTTTTCAAGAGGAAATGGAGAATGTTATAAAAGAAATGTTCATTTGGATTGATGGAGTTTTTCATTCCATATGTTGCCATCAATGCCAAAGGGGGAGATTGTTGGAGATTTGCTAGCAGGCCAGTACTAACTATATGTTTGTCATTAATGACAACATATGGAAAGTAGCATGCATGGAAATTTCATGTAGTAAGCTTTTAGTATATGTAGCATGGACATGATATCAACATGATATCATGGGTGCAAAGGTTAACTATTAGTACAGACAGTTATATAGCAGCTTGTGTCAGTAGTGTTCCTAATAGAGTAACAAGTAGTGTTCTATGTATCATTGTCTGTATAGTTATCATGGAGCCTTGCACGCTTGGATATATTTTGAAGACATATTAGTGATGTTACATTCATGGATGTAGAGTCTGATGTTTAGTAGAAGTGAAGTTATGCAGTCGCTATTTGCTAGTAACAGTTTCATGTGTTTATTCAGAAGAGCCGACAGAGATTTTATTGGTTCTGGAGTTGCACCTATCATTTGGGTATTCGCCCTTGGATTTAAGCTTAGAGAAGAGTTAGTGATGTTTGATTAAGAGTGCATGAAGTAATTTAGCTTGAGGAGAAAGATCCAGTTGTTTTGGTAGAGCCGATAGTGTGTAGCATGTGTCTACAATTATTTTATTGGACAGGTCCCAAAATGTGTTGTGTGCTTAGTAGAGCTGACTAATTTATTATTAGAGTTTTTTATGACTTCTCTAATATGATTTCAAGGTGGTTCTAACAGGCCGACTTGATTATATCATTTAGAGGAAAGATATTTATAGGCAGTCATTTGTGATTGATTAAGTGTGGTTCAGAGTTGATAAAGAAGAGCAGAGCAAAGTGTGTGAAGTATTGAGCCATCATAATAAGGTCTATGTAACCAATTAAAGTATTTATGCTATACATTGGAACTGATCTAGACAACAAGTCTATGTGCAGTTCACCAAGATCCAGATATAGTGTGTATCTGTTATTTAGAAGGTTCTAGCCTTTTCCCCTTGGAGAAGTGAGCTCTCAGACAGTGCATCCTCTCCCATAACATGGACTATTGTAAAAGACTCCTAATAGGGTCTAACCCTTGACCAAGTCTAGTGTACTAAATATATTGTAAAGAAACTCCTAACAGGGTTAAGGATCTTCTAACAAGGATCATAATACACTAGTGCAGAATATTAGTGGGTGTCAATTTCCACCAGGGTTTTTACCTATTTGGGTTTCCCCATAACCAAAATATTGGTTTTGTGTTCAAGTGTTCTTTCATTGTGTTTATGCTTTATGTTTAAGTATACTTAATTGGATAAAGAATTGAAACTTGTATATAACTGATTCACCCCCCCCCCCCCCCCCTTCTCAATTATCTCTTGGGACTATTCCTATCAAAGGCTTAGATAAGGTTGGTGACTTAAGAACATAAGCTTCTTTGATTTCCTTCTTAATGTTGTTAAAAGCATCTAGAGATTCAGAAGTCCAATTAATCACTACCCCTTTCTTAAGAATTTTAGTGATTGGTTTGACAATCACTACAAAATTTGAAATGAATCTTTTGATAAAGTTTATTTGTCAAAAGAATGATTGGATGGATTTGACCATTTTAAGAACCTAAATTTTATCAATTGCAGCTATCCTTTCACAATCTATTCTTACTCCTTGTTTGGATACAATATGGCCCAATAGTTTTCTTCTTGTAACCCCAAAAAAATATTTATTTTGATTGAGTGAAATTCCATAGTTTAAATCTCTTAGAAATATCTTTTCCAAGTGATTACAATGATCCTCTACTCTTTTTGAGTAAGTTGTTAAATCATCTTGATAGACCATCAGAATAAAATCAATTAAATTTTCAAAGGCTACATCCATAGCTCTTTGAAAAGTGGCTCTGACATTAGTAAGTCCAAATGCCATACATACATATACATAAGTTATCCATGGTGTTATAAAAGTAGTTTTGTATTATTCTGATTCCTTGACTCTTACTTGGTTATAGCCAGGAAAACCATCCATCATTGAAATTAATTCATTTCTTGTCACTTTCATTAATAAAGCCTTCATATTTGGTAATGCATAGTTATCTTTTAATGATGACACATTCAAATTTCTAAAATCTACACAAAGTCTAATGTCACCATTCTTCTTTCTGATAGGGACTAAATTGGATACCCACATTGAATGTCTGATAGGTTTTATGATCCCTGCATTCCTCAACTTTATCAATTTCTCTTTCATCTTTGGGGCCAAAGTTGGATTTATTGGCCTTTGCCTCTGCCTAAATGGATTTGCATATGGCTTTAAAGGAATTTCATGTCAGAATAGATTTTTTGTGTAAGATTTAAGGTCATCATAAGATCAAGAAAAAATATGTCTATACTTCCTTAGTAATTCTATCATCTCTGACCTTATCTTAGGAGTGAGTCTTTTTCAAATATATACTTCTTTTGGGGCATGCTCATTTCCTAAGTTGACTTTCTCCACATCCTCAATTTTCACAGGGGCTAATTTAAATATCACCCTATCATTATTGTCAAATATCCTTTCTAATGCCACCAGTCCCTTTGGAGTCTTATTTGTTTTCAGCTAAATAATTTCCTTTTTAAACAGGATCTCTTTTCCTTCTTCCTTTTCTACATAGGCATTTAAATCAATTTTTTGAGACTCATATGGATCTTCACCAACAAGTAATTTCATTACATAATAATTATCTTCAAATACTTTCCAATTTTGAACATTATCTAGGATTGTGGGCCTTGTCTTAATTTCAACTTGGGTTACCTCATCAAACACTATATCATTGTGTTTGATAGCCAAGTTTGCCAAAAAATATGCCAAAAAATTCTTAGATTTGTCCATCCAATTTATTAAAAAAGTATCAAATGATTCAATCACATCCCAGGCCTCATTCACATAACACTTCTATTTTGTGTTCTTGGTGGAAAACTTATTCCTTATATGAGAAAATATTAATTATGAATCACCATACATAGTAAGTATCTTGATTCCATGTTTATTAGTTATCTTGAGGCTTTACAAAAGAGCTCCATACTCAGTCACATTGTAAGTACATTCAAATGTTAGAAGAAAAGAGTATATAAAAGTTCTACCATTAGAAGAAATAAAAAACTACACCAGCACCATTTCCTTATTTACTACAAGCACCATCAAAATAGATTTTCCGCAACATGTCCTAATTCTCTATAGCATAAATTTATATTTTCTTGGTATTTTTCATAGTGGTCTTAGTGAGGCATACTTGTAAATTTTCCATGTCAGTATGGTAAAAGGATGTTACCTGACATGGATCTACCTCTTCAAAAAAGTATGAAGATCTAGGTTCTCTGTCAATTCTGACATCTCTACCATTCACAAGGATAGTAGCATATGAAAAATCCAATTGAACGTGACCTCCTACTAGATTGGACCAATGTCTTGATAGGAGAATTCCATAGTTAGGAGGGACCTCTACTACTATGATATCAGTCTTGTATGACATATCTAGGAAAGAAGGAATTTTAAAATCAACATTATTCATCATTCCTACTATGGGTACAAATCTATTATCCATATCATAAATTATTCCATATTTTGTTTCACTTTCATCCCAAGTTCTTTCATGACCTCAATAGGAATTATGTTTATTGCAGCACCTGAACCAATCATACAATGTTTTACCAATTTATTGTTAATCAATAATATCATATAGAAAGGATCAACTTAAGAAGGATTCTTATTAACAGTTTTCCCCAAATATATAGTAGGTGCCTCATCTACATTTTCCTTTTGTTTGGTTGAAGCTTTTTCTTTTGGCCCTTCTCCAACAACATATGATATCCATTTAATGGCCTTATCCTTATACTCGGATATTTTCATCATTTCCTACAAAGGACCAAAACTTTCATTTGTGACAATGTCTATGTAATATCAAATGTTGATGTATTAGTAGTATAAATTGGTTTCTAAACATCTGGCTTGTCACTCACTAGTTTTACTAATTTACAAGCATCCATTTTTTTCTTAACTATAGAATTTTTAAAATCTCTTTTTAGGGACCTTTTTCTTATGATTATCTTTCACAAATATTCATGAAAGTTTTTCCTCTTCTACATTTATATTCCTATTCCTCAATTTATAATTGCTTCAAGCTTGAGAAATAGCAACAACAGTATATTATCTCTTCTCATCTTCGGTGAGCTTTGTTAGAGTGGGAATTTCTTTCTCATCATATGAAAAAACTTTCTACACATCATACTATTTTCTAAACCTTTTTGTATTAACATCAAACTCATAACCTTCTTTTGATGATTCATAACTGTCAGCACCCCATAGTGGCTCTATTGACAATGCATTTATAGTTTGTTCTTGATTAAACTCATCTTCCTCGTTCATATATTCTTGGAGGATTTGTTTTGTAACACATAGTTGTGATCAATGGGGCATGTTGCAAGAATCACACCAATGATTTTGATCAACCATGTGATTATTCTTAATCAATGGATTAGGGGGATCTCTATCATTGAGGGATTCCATGTGATTATTGTGTGTGTGAATTTTGTACCTAGCTGTAGACACAACACTTTAGTAAAACATTAGAGGTTAGCCAAAAACCAAAATCGTGCAATGAAATGGAAACTAAACTAACCAGGAGATTTACTACCTTCTATTAGGTGTGAGTATGATACTCTCAGATCAGACCGAGACCAGTGACAATGCAACACCTAAACGAAAGATTTGAATGCAAAATATTGAAAGACTATGAATGCAGATTAAACTATATTTTTGTATTTTTCTATGCAATAATAAGAAATCTGTATGAATCTAAACTATATGAATGAAATGGAATGTAGATTTAATCTAAGAATTCTATGAATGAGTATGAAATCTATGATATGAAACTATGCAAGAGCTAATGATCAACTATGAAAGATCTCACAAATCGCCTATCGCAAGTGCTCAATCCTTCAATCGCCAATTTGCCAGAGTAATTGTGCAAATTTGAGTGTTGATAAAAATGAAGAGCTAAGCCTTATTTTTATAGAAATCCAAGGCTTTGAGGATGAAAGAGAAAAGCCATAAATCACTCTTGATAAACTCAGGTTGATTTTTGAGTTATCAAGAAATTAGAGATAATTAACTCACAAAAATCATGCAAAAGCAGAGTTTTACTCAGAATAGAATTTTAGATAAAATTTCAACTCATCATCAGATGTTGAGTTTCAATTTTAAAATTGATTGTTAATTTCTAGTTGCCTTCTTTTCTGATTGTGCATGGTTTAGTTATAAATTAATTAAAAATAAAGTGATTTATTCTCAACTTAACTGATTTTTGAATTAAAACAATTGATTTATGGGTTAATCAATTATTAAATCAAACTTTATCCAAAAACTATATTATTAAATATTGACAACTGACTTTAATTAATTAAATAGGAATTTAATCAATTAGTCATAAGATTTTTTATTTATTGTCAAAATTAAATAATATAATTAGGAATACATATAATTAAATGTAATTAAATAATTAAGTGGCAGTATTAAATCTAATTAAGTAAATATTCAGAATATTCAATTAATCAAACTTTAGGATAAATAAGATTTATCGCCAAATAATTATTAAATCAAAGATAAATAGGATAAATAGGAATATTCCCCGATGCAGAATTAGGATAAAATCAATTAAATTCGATAATGTGCAAATGTGCCTTAGGTTAGGACTTTGATGTCAATTTTATTTGAATTGAAGATGTAGGAGATTAATGAACCTATAGCCCATTTTTGGGGTATTACATTTTGCCCTCTTTGAATTACTGTGTGAAGCACAGTGGTTCAAAGATAGTCTGTGTTTGATGTAGATGTTTGAGATTGATTTGAAAGATTAACCAATTTTGAGACAGAAATTGGTTGAAATATTGGAAAAAGATGATACCGACCCAAGTCCAGGATGACTAGGAATCGAGATGATGCTAGCTATATCAACAATGAACTGGTGATTATGAAAAAGTGCCAAAATGCCTAATTCTAAACCTTATGATTGTGAAGAAGTGAGTGACCGATTCCAGACCTCAATGTCCTTGTATGAATCATATTGGTATCACATCCTGAACCCATCAATTACAAAGAACCAAGGAAATAACACTAATGAACTGATGGTTATGAAAAGTTGATACAGTTTACAAGATAGACTAAGATACCAGATTGATATGGATCTCGATGAATCTGATATGCCCCAAGCAATGATAGATTTTCCCCAAGCGACGAGGTCTTTTGATGAATCAATAACTAGACGTGGTTGTTGTCTTGATAATTGAGGAAATATTTGATTATAGATTTAGATTTATAGACTTGAATGATGTGCAATACCATGCCCCCTTTGGGATTAAAATTGAAATCTGACAAGAAAAGTTAGTGTTATAGTTTAGAAGCATGTTAATTGATTTGAGAAGTGGTTATACACATTCAAGAATGTGTTCTACATCGTTTAGAGGTCCTGAAGACCAAGTTTGACTAGGTTTGACCATGAGTTGACCATGAGTTGACCAAGTTGAAATTTTGATAGTTTGATGTAAGATAATCAAGTAAGTTGAATTCTAGATTTCTGTGATGATTGAAGGTCGATTATGCAAGTAGTCAGACATCCTGGGTCTGAAAATATTAAATCATGATTTTGACATATTAAACGATCTTAGATTTAAATTTTGATCCCGAAAATGGGTTTAGAATGTCGAAATTAGCCAGGGGTGCAATTTTTGTGAAAAACTGAGCACTTTTGAAAATTAGGTCAAAAGCTATATAAAGGCCGAAAGGGTCATTTTCAATTCATTTTCACCGTTGACTTTTGAAAACCTTATGGAGCCCTCTAAGCAAGAAAATGGTAGAAATGAAGGCACCTGTGTCTTCTCACCATTTTGAGCACAGTCGGAGGCATCAAAGACCTTGACAGTATGGACATCCGGTATGTGGACCTTTGTGCCTCATTGAAAATTTAATCTTTTCAATGTTTATAGCATTTTTAGCATATTTTTCGTACGTTTTCAATTTTTGAATTTTTGCATACATGAAAACTCATACGTCTGTCCTTTTGGGCTCGTACGAATTTTCAATTCTACTTAGGTTATCATATCACTATCCCCTAAGACTCGTATGAGAGGGACCCAAGAGTCATACGATGTTTCATCAGGTCACTCATAACTCGTACGAGGAGATATACAGTGTCGTATCATCATTGTTTGTTGTATGGTAACTAGGGAAAACTCGTACAAGTTTCAATGCCAGTCTGCTTTGTCATTTGAAAAATAGTGAGCCCAAAACTCATTTCTAGGTCAAATTTTTGAATTTTTGATCTTTTAGTGTGATTACTGAGTCTTTGATCTACCTTTTGAAATAGTAAACTATGCAATTCCTATATTTGTAGCCTCTTTTTCAACCAAAGTACTAATAGGGTTCCCTGTTTCTATGTTGTGTAGGTCACATATCCTGATGTTCATGTGTGCATCTCACATCATGCTACTCAGAGACTCTATGTTTCATTCACTAGTAGAATTTGGCAAATAAATGACTAAGTGACTAAAACTTTTAGTCATGTGACTAAAATTTTTAGTCACATGACCAAAATTGATCATATTTGGCAAATAAATGACTAAATAAATGACCAATTTGGTCATCGGGTAAAATCACAACTAAAATGACTAAATAAATGACCAATTTGGTCATCGGGTAAAATGACTAAATAAATGACCAATTTGGTCATCGGGTAAAATGACCAAATAAATGACTAAATAAATAGTTTGAGGGGTTTTTATTTTTTGGTTCCACAATTTCATTCATTTTATTGTGAGAGCATATTTTCATCAAACAAATTTTCAGTCATGGCTTACTATTTCGAATTGGTTTCTCATCTCATGTCTAAAAACAAATTTGACTTGCATCTAATATTAGATCTTCAAATCAAATTAGATTTTGGTTGCACGTGTGAAATATTTAACCCTTAAACCTATTACCTATTTTTTGCTTTAAAGTGTGTGTGTGTGTGTGTGTGTAAGAATAAATAAAAACACAAAATAAAAGAGGAAGAAACCTAAATAATAAGACCAATCTGCAAACAAGAAATAAAATATAAATATTTTTTGTTTGATTGGTCTTATTATTTTAGGACTACTCCAATTCAAAAGAATATTTTTAAAATTTAAGATATTTAAGATAAAATTAACATGTTATCTTAAAAACCTAAATTATTATTTTAATTATCTTAAATTTAAAATTAAAATATTTTAATTGTATTAAACTAAAAAATAAAGAAAAGATAAATTTAATGTTGTCTATGCATAACCTAAAATATATTTTTTATTGTAATTAGTAATTAATAAAAAATAAATTATTAATTAAAAATAATAATTAATCACTCAAAAATTAAATAGAACAAATATAAGGTTTTCAATTAATTTTTCTCAAAGATATTACTTAAAGATAATCTATTCCAATGAACAATTCATGTTACCAAGTATAAATAAATAAATAAATAATGATTTTATATAGACCTTTACATAATTTTGAGTCATAATTTTAACTCATAATTTTACAATACTTAGCATCCTCATCATGTAAAATATATATGCAAGAACTTGTATATAATAAAAGGGCCACATGCTATAAACTTAATATAAATATAAGATTTGTATTAATTAATTAATATTAATGATAGTTAAATGGGGGTACTCATATTGGGCATTTGGGTGTCGTATATCAATGGGAAAAAAATTTCATTTCATCTTGATTAAGGCATAAGACAGGATTGGCGGTATTATTTGGAAAAATTCATCTTCATTGCTTCAAATTTGACTACATTATTTGGAGAAATTCATCTTCATTGCTTAGAGGATTGGCGGAAAAGAGGAAAAATGAGGGTTCCGTGCATTTTCATTTACGCGGGAGGAAGATGATCAATTTACATGGATTGTAGAAACATAATGTCTATAAAAGTAATTATTTCTAGAAGTAGTGCCTTAAAAATGTAAGGTAAAGTAGTTATTTTTATAAGCTATAAGACTCAATTAATTACATAGATTGTAGAGACATAATGGTCAAGGCTATTCAAAATAAAGGCAACTTCCTTAAAAATCCCCTTAAGTCATAACTGACGTACACGGGCCCTTAGTTGAAGCCAAACTACCCTAAACTTCTCAAAAACTCCCTCATTTGTCCCCCATAATATTTTTATTCACTTTTAGCACATCAATTACTTTAATTTGACAAATCTCTAAAGACCAATACAATTATTTTGTATAAAAAATAATATCTATTAAGTGGTTGATTAAACTACCATATCACTCAATAGATATTTTTTACATTTAAACTTGAAATGTAAAAAAAAAATTGCCCTTTCATGTGGGCTCCAAAATTGATGTAAAATTACCCTAAAACTCTTCTAAACTCTTTTAAAAATACATGACCAATGACCAAAACTATTTTATTATTTTTTTTACATTTAAAAATAATATTTAATAAAAAACAATTTATAAAATATTTTTCATTTAAGCAAATAAATAAATAAATCTAAAAAGCACGTAATTTTCTAGTTTTGGATCTAGACTTTACAATATTTAGTTCAATGCTAAGAAAATTTGAACAAGACATTAGTTGAATGCAAAGAAGAAATAAA
Source organism: Chamaecyparis obtusa (assembly GCA_027943335.1). Lineage (NCBI taxonomy): Eukaryota > Viridiplantae > Streptophyta > Pinopsida > Cupressales > Cupressaceae > Chamaecyparis > Chamaecyparis obtusa. The sequence continues at coordinate 106,565 of BSBK01002906.1, forward strand.
AACAAATGAGAAAAATAAAACTCTTGGCAACCATTTTTGGGTAAGAAAGCCTAAACACTACCCGTAACCTCTCACTTTTTTTTTTCATTCTCTATTTTCTCTTGGCGCCTTCGTTTTCATTCTCTATCTGCTCTTGGCGCCTTCATAGCGGATCTGTGGAATGTTACACAGAAGTTTTTTTAAAATTTCCTGAGGATTTCTCCTTGCAGGTTGTGGCTCCTCATTTTCCAGGTACCCATGCTCTATTTTTCTATAAAATAGGAAAAAATGTTTCAATTCCTTTGGGTATCCTGTGTTTGAACTCTATTTTTTTGTTTTTGTACATTATTTGTTGGCTAGATGCCTCCACGATGGAGATTTTCTGGTTCCATGAAGGTTTTGAAAGGTTTTGTCTTGTTTATCACATATCAAAATTTTAATACAATTTTTAAACACATTTTTTAGGGTTTTTTTTAACAAGGTAAATCAATAACAATAGATATGTGACTACTCCGATGTACTTGCAATAGCAACATCACCTTCTTTGGGCATACAAACAAACCCTATAGAAATGCAAGATTCTCTTAAACCCTCATCCTCACCACATTGGTGAAAGCCAAAATCTGCCTGCCCACGTGATGGGTTTTGTGGGCCTTAGCCTGATATGAGCTCCTTCAAACAGCCAATCTCACAAATTTTCATAGCATTGGTCCATTGCAAAAGACAGGCCAAGATTGAATTTGAACAAAATACTAAGAGATGAACAAAGAGAATGAGGGTGAGGGTGACAAAGAATAAAGAATCACCATAATAAATGATGGCTCCTGGCTACTGTCAAATTATATATATCTATTGCCATCACTGCCATCTTAACCAAAAAAAAATTGATTAGGAATTATTCTCACACACTTTAATTTCTCCAATAAACTTTCATTCCTTTAAATAATGTTTTGTCAATATGATTAGAGCTAGGGAATCCCCTGTACGTCCAAGTTACGACCCACAATTGTCTATAGAAGTAAGGAAATATGCCACCTTATTTTGTTGCTGGAAATAATGTTGGTAAGAGATTTTGTTGAATCTCATGGTGAGTATATAAGCTTTCAAGGTGATCCCATTTAAATTCCAATTTGGACAGCTCTCATATCCAACAACAAATTGTCTTATACACTTAGCTTAACAACCTTTGCTCTGTTTGCTTCTACCACTTTGTGTGTTACAGGATGTCTATGGAGTAGCCATTTTTCATATTTTCAACCTAGTTCTAAATGAAGCCTCCTCACTTGCCCTCCCATATTACCCGTGGATGGCCAATTAAAGTTTGGTTTTCAAGTCCCTTGGTCTGGAGACCCCCATTTAGTAGAGGATCCATTTTTTTGTTTTTGTAATCCTTTTAGCAGGGGGATTTTGTGAAGTAGAACACAAATGTGTTTAAAATCAGTGCTTGTAAATGGATCAACAAAGAGTGTTTTTCTTTCATGACTAAGATCCATTTAAGTGTCATATGTCAGGAATATAAGCTGGAAGTTGAGTATCAAGAAGCTAAGCTCCTTCCCCGAGTCAAACTTGAGCTTCAAGTCAAGGGAGTTCATCTATGTAGTTGTATGAAGCCACTATTTCCAATCATTTAATTGATTGATAACATTTAAAATATGACTTAAAAGGTAATTGAGAACATTTTTCAAAAGTTTGATTTAATGGTTTAGAAAATGTGCTTCTAAATTTGGAAATGTTTTGAAGCTGCAATCTGATATTTCAATGGTTGAGCAGTCTGAACAACCTCCTCTCAGGAGTGAGAAATGTTTCTTTTAAAAAATAATGTTTTACTGAGAAATTAGCCTTGATTTTTGTGTCATACCTGCATGATAGATATCATAGAACTATGGAGCCTGAAAACCATCTCTGGTTGTTGAAGGGTTAGGTTTTTACTATCAAAGCCATTACACAGACAAGGAAGTCAAGAATTTTTTTATCAAGTTAAAAATAATCACTCATAAATGAAAACATTTTCTCAACCGACTCTAAAATGAGCTGAAGACATTAAAATCTTAAATCACCATTGAAAATTTTGAGAAAGGAAAACCACGTATGATGCAAAGAACAAAGGATAACAAACAAGAGACAAGAGCTAGCAGCAACAAGGAGGCAAGATGCATTTTGGCATTTGCATTTGGCAGAAGTGAAAAAGAGGGGGAACAATCCATTTTTTAGGTCTTTCTGAACATTAGAATTATTTTGGTATTTTTGATCATGTGATTCATGTGATAATCAAGAGCCATTGATCAAATTTGGTTTTTTAATTCATCTGTTATGGAGATGGATTAGATCACATCATGCAATCAAACACAGATGCCAATCCTACTAGATCAGTTTGAGCATTATAAATGAAATAATACCATTAAAGAAATGAATTAGCCTAAATAGAGCCCTCAAACTAAAACTGTTACCCATTTGTTTATGTTAAATTTTTGCATTTAGGAGCTTCCAGGAATTTCAGGAACAAGTTATTCAGTATTTGAGAAAGGAAACTTAGCCCGAGCTAGTAAAGGAGTTTGAAATGAGATACATGAATTAACGGGTCTTACATCTTGAAATGTCTTGTCCTACTGAAGATTAAACAAAAAGGGTGATAAGGAAACTAAATTATTAAGATAATTTATTCTTTTAAGTGCTGGTGTTTGCCTTTAGCACGCTTACAAGAAGCCCCACATTCTGGAGTCAATGTGTGGATTCTCAACTTTTCGAGTTTCGACAATGGAGAAAATTTGAAGATGCAATTGCTAATAATGCTAATGAAATTCATTTTATTATTTCTAGCACATCTTATTATGATATATTGACTAAGGACATCATAGGCACTGGTAAATTTACAACAAACTAAGGACTGCATTGTAGGTCTGAGTACCCATAAGTAGACTATGCTGAAATTGATTTGTTGTGTTGCAGTGGAATGTGATTTGAATAGCCTAACTAGACATCTAATAGGAGGAAAACAATAAACACACCAAACAATATGCTTACCACTATGACTATGAGAGATAGATTATTAGAAATATGGGCAGAGATAAATGGGAGCTACAAAAATTAAACACAAATAATATCATGCTCCATGTCTTTTCATTCAATACATTTATATATATATAGGATTTCTATTTCCTATATTATAGGGAACTCTCCAAACAAATAATTATTTTATGCATCCTATAATATTCTAACAAACCACAATAACAAAATATTATTATTCTAAAATAATATTTTGTTGTTTGTCAACAACTTAATAGCTAACCTAACCACCTATGTAAACACTAATTCCCAACATAGGTTTCAAGAGGAGAATTGTTTGTTCCTTTTATATCAAGAAATTGTGCTAAGTAAATCAATGCAAGGGTAGGTCATACAAGAAAACTATCATTCTTTATTGTCCTCAATACTCCTTAGTACTATAAGGTGGATAAATGGTTAGCTAGGTTGTCATTGGAAATGCAATGATCCAAATAGATTAGCCTAATCCCAAAGTTGGCTCTTCAAGAGCTAAAATTTATAGAATAATACCACAAACACCCCTAAGTTTGGGACCAATAGTATGCAAATTTCATGTTTATATAGATAGTCATTCCTTCTCAAGAATATTTGTAACTTCAGTGGATACTTTGCACTTCTTGAATGCCATGAATTGGATGACAGAAAGCAATGATAGTTTCTACAATAACCTGCTTGGGTTCCTTAAGCTTCACAAAGGCACAAGGTGTTTCTCCTCAGTACTCATCTAGGCACCCCACAACGGCAACCTCAAGTATCTTTGGATGATTGTATAGAATGGATTCAACCTCAATAGTACTAACATTTTCACCCCCTGAGATGATAATATCCTTAGACCAGTCTTTGTGCTCGATATACCCATCAGGATGCATGACCCCTAAATCACCCATCCTAAACCACCCCCCATTAAAAGCAGGCTCAATGGCAGCTTCATCATTCAAGTACCCCTTCATGATGGTATTACCCTTGATCATGACCTCCTCAATTTTTTTCCCATCAACATAAACACTTTCCATAGTTTCTGGATTCTTAACATCAATAACCCACAGCCCAAGGTGTGGGACACCTTGTCTAGCCTTCAACTTGGCCTATTGTTCCTCTGGCAAAGAGTCCCATTGTGGTTTCCATGCACAGAAAGATGAGGGACCATATGTTTCAATGAGGCCATACAAATGAATCATATGGAAACCAAGCTTAGCCATGGTGGACAGAACTGCTACCAGTGGTGGGGCACCACCAGTTACTATCTGCATAATGTGTGGAACAGGCTTTCTTTCATGGGGTTGGGCATTTGCAATCATGATTAAAACTATGGGTGTACCACACAAGTGGGTAACTTCATGCTCTATAATGGCATCAAATATTGCACTTGATGTTACATTCTTAGGCATACATTTGTGCCACCCTATGCAGCTGTGGCCCATGCAAATGACTAGCTATTGCAATGGAACATTGGGATTGTCCAGAGATACACAGGCATGGTCATCATTTCACATAACAAAATAGAGGCAAGAGCATTGAGATAAGCACCTTTGCGACAATAGATTACTCCCTTTGGACTGGAGGTAGTCCCAGATGTGTAATTTAGTGCAATGGAATCCCATTCATCTTTAGGCCACCTTATTTTAAAGTTTTTGTCTGTATTGCTCAGAAGGCTTTCATAAGTTAAGTATGAAGGGTCTGTATTTTGGGAATTTTGTCTACTATTCAGTTCAGGAATCAGTACCAAAATAGGAGCCTTTGCATTTTTATACGGTATATCATGCTATGAGTATGATATAGGAAAACCAAAACTCACATTGAGTTACTTATTTCTTGGTAATATCATGTAGGTTAACCATCCAGCATGCCACAATTGTTGTTTCCAAATGCCATTCTCAACATTTAAAATGAACTATAGAATATATTGTATACAACAAAGCTCACCCAAGCTCTTCAGAAGGCAAAACAAGGAACCATCTGCTTCATGCCCAATTAGGTGGCCAAGGTACCTTGAGGGAGCTTCCTTATAATTTTTAAGTTCAGGAGTAATAGGCAATAAAATACCCAATGTGTGGCCCTCTTTTACATGAACAATCTTGACCAAAATCTAAAAACACAATTATTCAACAAAATTGGATAAACTAATTAATCCACTGCACCATAGAAATTAAATTTCATTTTGCAATCTCATTGGAATCTTCATATTGAGCTACTTTGAAAAGTTTGGTGTCATTTTCAACCATAGCAACATTGCATAAACCCTTCCTGACCACTACAAGTTATTATAACTGTTACCTATAAGTGCTCTGAACGGCAAAGCTGACCAGCAAAATAAGGATTCTGTTGTGTATTCTTAATTCCAGTAAATTTTTCTTTAACCAACTTTTCAAGTTCCTCAATAGTTTATGAAAAACAATTTTGCTAGATTCATTTTATATCATGGAAAAGCTAGCTTAAGCAACAGATATCTTAGTTGTAATACATACTAGAAATCAAACCTCGTATTGTTAGAACTTAGAATCATCTCATAAAATAGACAAAACAAAGAATGCTTACCTTTGCCATAGACAACAAGGTGCATAAGATTTGAAGAATAATGCCTTTCATAAAATTTAATTAGCTCATCTCTGATATCCACTCCTTTTTTTGTAGGCCTTGCATCCAAAGTATCCTTGTTTCCTGAATTGAATGGATTGTTAATATTCAAAAGAAAAAAAAAACACAAAATTTAATATCTAACAAAAAATAAAAATGTCATTCAAATATAACTTGCATTATTTTCTCCCAAACTTCAAATCAACACCCAAGCAATAGAAAATGAGAAGTTATCCATACAGACAAGCACTAAAACTTGGTGGTCATAAAACTACTACCTCATATACACAATATTTCACAATAAGATCAAAATTTGGTGGTGATATTTCCAGTTTTGGCCATACAAACAGGCTAGTCCTCATCATTTAAATAAAATAAAAAGAAGACACCTTTGTCCCTCACCTAAAAAACTCATGTGACAAGAATTGCCCACACTTGGCAAGCCCTCAGGCGAGCAGGTCCAAATGAGATCTGGGAACTTGTGACCAAGTACTCAATGAGTCTTGCAAACTTGCCAAATCTTCTAGACTCATCAATTTTTAAATGGTAAACTTGGCTAGGTTTATGAAAACCTAAAATAACATGAAATATTAAAAACGCTTTAGTGTAAAACCATGAAAGTCCAAAATATAATTTCAGGTTCAGAGAGCAGACAAAAGCAATAAAATTATGAAAAATGGCCTGTCCATGAAAATTTATGTGGTCTCGAAGGTTTACTAAAAAATGGTGCTTAGGTTTAAGATAGGGGTAAACATTGCAGATTCACAAACTAAATTAGTGTTATGGTCAGTGTTCATATCAGTGCTTCACTTTAAGAAATTGGCATTTTCAATCACTACAGACTTTGTCTTTTCCTACTATCCTTGTCAATTTGAACAATCACTAAAACTATGTTTGTTAATCCTACCAAATTTGATAGTGGTCAGTGTTTGTCTGATAGTTTTCGATGGGGTCAGTTCTGTTAGTGATAACTATGTATTATAATGATATAGGATTGTGAAATATAAGCCATGATACCATTATAGGATACTCATATGTATTGTAATGATATAATAAGCCATGATACCATTATTGATACTGCCACCTGCAACATGAAAAACAAAAACTCATCCTTTGTTCTTCGTGAAAAAGTAAATCACCAACAGATTGGAAAGGAAAGCAATTGCCAAAAAAAACAATAATATCACTCACTTTCGTATTCCCTGCAACATTGAAAGTGATTGTTGTTGTAGAATGAATAACATAAAAGATGGAAAAGTTCAGACAGAAGGAAAAAATGCCAGAGAAAAATATTATAAATAATGAGCTATAAATAGCATCATGAGTTTGCACCCAATTCAATACACCAGGCAATCCTTAGTGTAAATTTTATCTCTTAAAATCACTTTCACAACTTTGAATGTCTGTTTTAATTGTGAAATGATGAATTGGAAATCTGTGAATGCATTCTAAATGTTGATATTAGTATTTAAAAAGGCTTAAACTAGTGGCATTGCCCCTCTGTCCACTCTTCTCTTTCCATTTAAGTGTATCTTTAAAAAATGTTTATATTCACGAGCACTCACTCAGTGTTTCCTAGATGTATCTAAAACCGAAAGGGCCTTGCCCTGGTAGAATGATTTTTTGCTTTTGTTTTTATTTTTGTTTTTTTAACTGGGCCCCATTATGTGTCTCCACAATTAAGCAATAGAGTGATTTTTATCAAAGGGAATAAAACAAAAATGATAAAGAAACAAATGTTTGTACACAACATAACATAGATGCAGATTAAAATGTTTGTTGTGACTTGTCACTAGTTTCTAACCTAGACGCTAAGAAAGTAAAACATAAGGTAATTTTTTCCAAATTTTGTGGCCAAAGCTTTCCTATTCCCACTGTTTTAGTTTGTGTTCTTTATAAAAATAAGAGTTTACCTTTTTCCCTTTACAATTTTTAATATATGAGAATATATTAATGAATCTACTAATTATCTTCTAATTGTTATCATGGTGCTAGTCTGGTGGGCGCACTTACAAATTTGATTGTATAATGTGCAAATTGGGATTTTTTGTATGCATGTTTCATCTATCATACCCCTCCATAATCACCCTAGCATGATTGTGCTGAGAAAACTTCTTTATGGCTCATTGCATGCCAAGGCTTATGATTGGATTGATCCATCTGAGGTTTCAGATTCATCAAAAGGTGATCCTTATGTTATCTCCAAACAAATTTAGTGTGTCAATTTTTTTTTGTTCTGAATGCTTTATCATTTTGTTTCATGCCTTTTTATAAGTTAAAAATCCTGTGAACTCTCTTGAAATATTTTTTTGACTAGTAGTTATTATGTACTTTGTGTTTCGCTTATGTAACCTAGATTGTGCTATACACATAATTTGTTACATTCTTAGTTATTAGAATATTTAGATTTACCCTTTGGGAGCTATTTTCAAATATAATGTTTAAGCTGTCTATCCTCTATCTTTCACAGTATCTTTAAGCACTTCCTTACTTGTGGTTATTTGAATAGTGCAGTGGTTATGTTCTTGAAAAAATTATTAACTTCTTTTGAAGATTTCATCAATGTTCCTTGAGGATTTTTTGAATTTTTTGTAAGAGATAGCTAGCATGGCCAAGAAGGTCAACTATGAGACATCTCTTTGAGGTATTATGTCAAATAGTTCTTGCACCTTGTATATGCATCCACATTTTCCATATCCATATAACAAAAGTCCCCCTTCCAATATGGTTTGTTTGAAGTTTATACTTTGTTCCAAAGCCCCCATTTTGGTGGCTAAGCAGGGAAGATGTTGGTAAAGGTTGTTGAATTTGGCTTCACAACTGCTAATTTCATTTGCTTAAATTTTTAAAGATTTTTCAACAAATCTAGTTTGTGTGTATCCTTGAGATAGCATCTCTTTGAGAAATTTTGTCAAACAGATGGCATGCCTTGTCCATGCTTCCATATTTTTCATACATGTCTACCAAATCATTTCCAATTATCATAGCAAGAGAAACAAGCTCTTCTTCTTTAAGGAGTTCCATTCTCTCAAGCATTAGGTTAATAAGTTCATCTCAAATTCCAGCTTCATTAGTAGGTTCTTTCTTGGAGTATTGAGATTTTGGATAGTTTTTGGGTTTGCAAAAAGATTCTTTAGTAAAATGCTTCCCTATTTGAGCACAATTTGTGTGAGGATCAATAATGTCTGTGTTGTTTTCAAAATTAGGATTAGTCCGATGTTCACCTTCACTTTGATCATCATTTTTAGAAGATATGACATCAAAATCAACTAAATTGTTATCCAAGGCATCACCACTTCTGCATGCATTGTCATTAATATTGAAAATATCTGAAATAGCAGAAGATGAAAGATGAGTTAGATGGGAAAATGCTACTTTTACTGCTCCAACAACTTCCTTGTGAACTTTGAAGGCTGTTTCAAATGAGGCATAAATAATATGTGTTTGGCTTCCATTAGCTATTGAAGTCTTAACTTCTAACAATTGTTTGGAACCTCCAGGTTTGTTATGCATAACTAACCCAAGTGTTGTTGCTGCATCAAAAGCTTCTGTAGCCTTCTTCTCAGCATTTTTTAGTTGTACTTCAGTTAATTCACATGGAATTCTAGCAGCTTTAAGGATGCGGCACTAGGCAGCTTCCACTAATGCTACTTTATGAGCCTCCATTGCTATTGCTACTGTAGCTTGAGCTCCAAGATTTTCCCTTTCTATCTAACATAAGTGTGGAATTGATCATCCCAATGTTTCATCAAGTGTGCCATTCATGCCTTCCACTTCCTGCAACATCCTAATCTTTCATTCCAGATATGATTCTATCCTTCGGCGTGGGAACCAGTCCATTGTAGACCCCTTGCTGTAAGAAGTTCCAATGCTACATGAACTCATAGATGGTGTGCATCTATCATGTTTCTCAATCCTTATCATTTTCTGTAGGCTCTCTGCACTATCTATAGTGGACAATTGTTAGTAGTAGTTGTAGTTAGTGTTCTATTTTGCAACTATCATGTACTTAAATAGGCTTCTTGTAGTCAAGAAAGGCGCTTTGAATTTTCTACACAATCCTCCCCAGTCTACCTTTGGATTGTACAAGCACTACACTAAAATAAAATATCCTTTGGATTTCATCTAGAATTATCTAATATATACTGATGAATTCTATTTTAGTTATAATAGCCAGTATTATCATTTGGTAGTATATGTTTGGCATCATTTTCTATAACAAAGTCAAGTCAGATTGGTCAAAATCAGAATTGGTTAATAAATATTGACAACTACATCTAACACCAATGAAATTTATTCCCTTAACACCAAACAAAGGTAGGAGAGATCAAGCATGATCCAAGAACACATTGTAGACTCAGACAATTCCTCCGACTAGTGGACCAAGACTGAAAAAGGCTATAGGAGGCAACAAACTCTAGAAGTTCATCAGTCTGAAGTGAAAACCAGAGCATAAATCAAAGTCAAAGTATAAATTGGAGCTATAGTCAAGATTGCCAAACAACTTACCATTCTGATATAAGCATGTGTGGATCTCATAGACCAAGTTCAGTAGGAACTAACAAACCTCCTTTATATGAGGTTAGTCTTAGTTGGATGACAAAACCCAAAGAATCCTTCACATAATGGAAAGAAAAGAATGTAAGAGAAACCTCTAAAGGCATCAAAAAGTTGTTGATAGAAGAAAAGGAATCCAAGCCAGAAACTCTAGGGCAACGGCTTGAAGTGGAGAAATGAGAACATGGGACCATATGAGTGTGTGGAGTACTAAAGCCTCTAGAAGATTCCAGGATTCTCACACACTTAAAAGAGTGTTATGAGAGAACCAAAATATTTGAATTGGAACATCCTAAGGTGCAAATTCAAGACACTAAATTCACATCAAGGTCAAGTGTACAGAGGCAAAAATTGCCTAAGTTCACAGGTGATCCAAGTGTCCAGTGAGGCATTACAAGCCCTGTGATTTCCAAACAATTTGGACAATAAATGGATGAAACAATAAAAATATTGGCTACAGTCATTTCCAATCACCGTCAAAGGTGTAAGAATTAGATTGACCCAATTAGCTCAAATATGTGGGAGTCACCAAGCTCAAGTCTAGAGAGGTAGGAATTGCCTAGGTTAAAAAATGATCCAAGTGTCCAATTAGGCATTACAAGCCCTGTGCAACCATTTGTGCAGCAAAAGGACAGTCATTTCCAGCCACCCTCAAAGTTGGAACAAGCAATTGGTACACCAAGATTGTTCCAATGAGCTGATATATGTGGAGGAATTTGCAAGGGGCTTAGAAGAAGAATTCAAATTGCTCTAGGATGTCAATGAAATTGTTGTGAAAATATACAACACTCAACAAGGGAAACATGAGAATTAAGAGCTTACAATCAAAGGCTCAAGGAATTGTTCGTATACTTGAAAAAAATGGTTCCTTGAAGGTAAGGAGGACAACATGTATATAAAAAGTGATGGACAAGATAGGCATAGAAGGTGAACATGAGATGTCTTTGAGGACAGTGACTGGCATTGTAGGCACAATCCATGCCTGGGTTTGAAGCCAGCATCATGCACTAATACATTTGGGGTCATTTTGCGACGGCTATGTGTCGCAATTGTGACAGCTATGTGTCGCAATAGCAACACCCATAGACGTCACTGTTTTTTAGTCACAAATTGCGACGTCTATGGGTAGCCGTCGCAATTGCGACACATATCCGTCGCAATGCGACTAAGATTTAAGAAGCGGCATGGCCGTCGCCCCCCCGTCGCATGGCTTCGGAGGGCCGTCGCAATCGCGACGGACCTCCCAAGCAATTGCGACGGGCACCTGCATCGCATTGCGACGGGTTTCCGTCGCAATTGCGACGCCCGTGGGTGGATAAAAAAAAAAAAAATTAATTTAATACATTGCTAATGAACCACATTAATGCTTTTTTCTTTCAACAAATGAGGACAGCCACTGTAAAGACAACATGATAATGTACACTCACTGTAAGGATAGTCACAAATGAGGACATCTCACAGTGACTGTCCCTAGTGTAATTGCCACTTGAATGTATTGCTATTCAGCCACATTAATGCTTTTCTTCTTCAACAAATGAGGATAGTCACTGTAAAGACAACATGATAATGTACACTCACATTATCATGTTGTCTTTACAGTGACTATCCTCATTTGTTGAAGAAGAAAAGCATTAATGTGGCTGAATAGCAATACATTCAAGTGGCAATTACACTAGGGACAGTCACTGTGAGATGTCCTCATTTGTGACTGTCCTTACAGTGAGTGTACATTATCATGTTGTCTTTACAGTGTCAATATATGCATTATTACTTAAACTGAAGAGTACTCTAAATAATATGTCATTGTGGAGTTCTGATTGCTTCCAATTTGATATACGCTTGTTCTACTTATGTATCCAGCATCATGTAAGAAAAGTTGATGCTTTTAAATAGATTCATTTAGCCATGAAATGCTGTGCATGTTACATACAAGATTCCAAGGCCCAAAACTGATTACTCATTATAATTCATGTACAGAATGATAATCAACCACAACGAGGCATGCGTAGGCGCTGCTTAGATTTTGAGGCATCAAAAGCTCGTAGAAGAAACTTGACCAATGGCTCATGGAATGCAACAAACTTATTGCCTAAAATAGGAGCATTGGTAACCACAGATGATGGTTTTGAAAAGAACACTTCACCATCAATGTCACGTGAGGGAACTGCAATTTCTGATGGCAAGTAACTTGTAGTATATAAGAGAGATGCAGGTACAGATGCTGGGAATACATTGCTAATGAACCACATTAATGCTTTTTTCCTTCAACAAATGAGGACAGTCACTTTAAAGACAACATGATAATGTACACTCACTATAAGGATAGTCACAAATGACGACATCTCACAGTGACTGTCCCTTGTGTGATTGCCACTTGAATGTATTGCTATTCAGCCACATTAATGCTTTTCTTCTTCAACAAATGAGGATAGTCACTCTAAAGACAACATGATAATGTACACGGGCTGTAAGTGTACATTATCATGTTGTCTTTACAGTGACTGTCCTCCTTCAAGTGGCAATTACACAAGGGACAATCACTGTAAAGGCAACATGATAATGTAGAGAAATGTTGTCATTTGTATTTTCAACAGTGCCGAGAGAGATTCCCTCCGCGAAATCACAGCTACAATTTCTGAGTACGTTGGGTTTATTTTTCTTTTGCCATTATTATGTAATCTGGTATTCAGCTGTTACAGAGCTAAAATACCCAGAAATGAGGACATATCTGTGTTGAATTTATTGTTAGTGGCTCTGGTTATTTAGAAGTTTAATTTTATTTGTTCATCTTTCAAGCACAAACGTTTTATGGACCGTAACATCTTCATTGTTTCGGGTATGCAATGAAACAGCCGTAACTTACAACTACCTTCACGGTACTTGTGTACATTATCATGTTGTCTTTACAGTGACTGTCCTCATTCAAGTGGCAATTACACAAGGGACAGTCACTATGAGATGTCCTCATTTGTGACAAGGACAGTCACACGAGGACATCTCACAGTGACTGTCCCTTGTGTAATTGCCACTTGAATGTATTGCTATTCAACCACATTTATGGGCCCGTTTGGACCCCAGCACACAGTAGCATCTACAGAGAAGAATATCCCAGGTGTAACAAGTTGTAAGAATATACCAACAGTTCTAAGAAGTTCCCTAGCACATAGTAGCATCTACAGAGAAGAATATAAAACATGAGGGCAGCCACTGTAAAGACAACATGATAATGTACACTCATTGTATGTGTACATTATCATGTTGTCTTTATAGTGACTGTCCTCATTCAAGTGGCAATTACAGAAGGGACAGTCATTGTGAGATGTCCTCATTTGTGACAAGGATAGTCACACATGAGGACATCTCACAGTGATCGATTGTCCCTTGTGTAATTTCCACTTGAATGTATTGCTATTGAACCACATTAATGCTTTTCTTCTTCAACAAATGAGGACAGTCACTCTAAAGACAACATGATAATGTACACTCATTGTAAGGACAGTCACAAATGAGGACATCTCACAGTGACTGTCCCTTGTGTAATTGCCACTTGAATTACACAAGGGACAGTCATTGTGAGATGTCCTCATTTGTGACAAGGATAGTCACACATGAGGACATCTCACAGTGATCGATTGTCCCTTGTGTAATTACCACTTGAATGTATTGCTATTGAACCACATTAATGCTTTTCTTCTTCAACAAATGAGGACAGTCACTCTAAAGACAACATGATAATGTACACTCACTGTAAGGACAGTCACAAATGAGGACATCTCACAATGACTGTCCCTTGTGTGATTGCCACTTGAATGTATTGCTATTCAGCCACATTAATGCTTTTCTTCTTCAACAAATGAGGATAGTCACTCTAAAGACAACATGATAATGTACACGGGCTGTAAGTGTACATTATCATGTTGTCTTTACAGTGACTGTCCTCCTTCAAGTGGCAATTACACAAGGGACAGTCACTGTAAAGGCAACATGATAATGTAGAGAAACGTTGTCATTTGTATTTTCAACAGTGCCGAGAGAGATTCCCTCCGCAAAATCACAGCTACAATTTCTGAGTACGTTGGGTTTATTTTTCTTTTGTCATTATTATGTAATCTGGTATTCAGCTGTTACAGAGCTAAAATACCCAGAAATGAGGACATGTCTGTGTTGAATTTATTGTTAGCGGCTCTGGTTATTTAGAAGTTTAATTTTATTTGTTCATCTTTCAAGCACAAATGTTTTGTGGACCGTAACATCTTCATTGTTTCGGGTATGCAATGAAACAGCCGTAACTTGCAACTACCTTCACGGTACTTATGTACATTATCATGTTGTCTTTACAGTGACTGTCCTCATTCAAGTGGCAATTACACAAGGGACAGTCACTGTGAGATGTCCTCATTTGTGACAAGGATAGTCACACATGAGGACATCTCACAGTGACTGTCCCTTGTGTAATTGCCACTTGAATGAATTGCTATTCAACCACATTTATGGGCCCGTTTGGACCCCAGCACACAGTAGCATCTACAGAGAAGAATATCCTAGGTGTAACAAGTTGTAAGAATATACCAACAGTTCTAAGAAGTTCCCTAGCACATAGTAGCATCTACAGAGAAGAATATACAACATGAGGGAAGCCACTGTAAAGACAACATGATAATGTACACTCATTGTATGTGTACATTATCATGTTGTCTTTACAGTGACTTTCCTCATTCAAGTGGCAATTACAGAAGGGACAGTCATTGTGAGATGTCCTCATTTGTGACAAGGATAGTCACACATGAGGACATCTCACAGTGATCGATTGTCCCTTGTGTAATTGCCACTTGAATGTATTGCTATTGAACCACATTAATGCTTTTCTTCTTCAAAAAATGAGGACAGTCACTCTAAAGACAACATGATAATGTACACTCACTTTAAGGACAGTCACAAATGAGGACATCTCACAGTGACTGTCCCTTGTGTAATTGCCACTTGAATTACACAAGGGATAGTCATTGTGAGATGTCCTCATTTGTGACAAGGACAGTCACACATGAGGACATCTCACAGTGATTGTCCCTTGTGTAATTGCCACTTGAATGTATTGCTATTCAACCACATTAATGCTTTTCTTCTTCAACAAATGAGGACAGTCACTCTAAAGACACCATGATAATGTACACTCACTGTAAGGACAGTCACAAATGAGGACATCTCATAGTGACTGTCCCTTGTGTAATTGCCACTTGAATGTATTGCTATTCAGCCACATTAATGATTTTCTTCTTCAACAAATGAGGATAGTCACTCTAAGGACAACATGATAATGTACACTCACTGTAAGTGTACATTATCATGTTGTATTACAAATGGACCTTATGTTGGTCGGGATATAAGTGCAAAAAAAAAAAGGAACGTTGTCATTTGTGTTTTCAACAGCGCCGAGAGAGATTCCCTCCGCAAAATCAAGCGGGTTATCATTTGTGTTTTGAACAAAGCGGGTTTTCATTTGTGTTTTGAACAGCACTGAGAGAGATTCCCTCCGCGAAATCAAGCGGGTTGTCATTTGTGTTTTCAACAGCGCCGAGAGAGATTCCCTCCGCAAAATCACAGCTACAATTTCTGAGTACGTTGGGTTTATTTTTCTTTTGTCATTATTATTTAATCTGGTATTCGGCTATTAGAGAGCTAAAATACCCAGAAATGAGGACATATCTGTGTTGAATTTATTGTTAGCGGCTTTGGTTATTTAGAATGCTTCCCCACAATACTTAATTACACAAGGGACAGTCACTGTGAGATGTCCTCATTTGTGACAAGGACAGTCACACATGAGGACATCTCACAGTGACTGTCCCTTGTGTAATTGCCACTTGAATGTATTGCTATTCAACCACATTTATGGGCCCGTTTGGACCACGACACACAGTAGCATCTACAGAGAAGAATATCCCAGGTGTAACAAGTTGTAAGAATATACGAACATTTCTAAGAAGTTCCCTAGCACATAGTAGCATCTACAGAGAAGAATATACAACATGAGGGCAGCCACTGTAAAGACAACATGATAATGTACACTCATTGTATGTGTACATTATCATGTTGTCTTTACAGTGACTGTCCTCATTCAAGTGGCAATTACAGAAGGGACAGTCATTGTGAGATGTCCTCATTTGTGACAAGGATAGTCACACATGAGGACATCTCACCATGATCGATTGTCCCTTGTGTAATTGCCACTTGAATGTATTGCTATTGAACGACATTAATGCTTTTCTTCTTCAACAAATGAGGACAGTCACTCTAAAGACAACATGATAATGTACACTCATTGTAAGGACAGTCACAAATGAGGACATCTCACAGTGACTGTCCCTTGTGTAATTGCCACTTGAATTACACAAGGGACAGTCATTGTGAGATGTCCTCATTTTTGACAAGGATAGTCACACATGAGGACATCTCACAGTGATCGATTGTCCCTTGTGTAATTGCCACTTGAATGTATTGCTATTGAACCACATTAATGCTTTTCTTCTTCAACAAATGAGGACAGTCACTCTAAAGACAACATGATAATGTACACTCACTGTAAGGACAGTCACAAATGAGGACATCTCACAGTGACTGTCCCTTGTGTGATTGCCACTTGAATGTATTGCTATTCAGCCACATTAATGCTTTTCTTCTTCAACAAATGAGGATAGTCACTCTAAAGACAACATGATAATGTACACGGGCTGTAAGTGTACATTATCATGTTGTCTTTACAGTGACTGTCCTCATTCAAGTGGAAATTACACAAGGGACAGTCACTGTGAGATGTCCTCATTTGTGACAAGGACAGTCACACATGAGGACATCTCACAGTGACTATCCCTTGTGTAATTGCCACTTGAATGTATTGCTATTCAACCACATTTATGGGCCCGTTTGGACCGCAGCACATAGTAGCATCTACAGAGAAGAATATCCCAGGTGTAACAAGTTGTAAGAATATACCAACAGTTCTAAGAAGTTCCCTAGCACATAGTAGCATCTACAGAGAAGAATATGGGTCAACGAGGTTGACTTCAAAGCCATGCAATCTAATGGTAATAGTAATATCATAATTTGACATACTATCAGAAATACTTCCTAAATAGACTATTCAATCTTATAAGAGATGGATTCATGAGAACTATTATTTATGAAATATGAGTCAATGACTTTAATTAAAAAAATTACACAATCTAATTCTTGTAAAAATATCAAAATTTGACACATTGAAAATACCTTCCAAAAGTATCGTTAATTGATTAATATGAATCACTACTCATGAAATATAATTTTATAAACCTAATCTAAAAACTACACAATAAAAATCTTAATAGCAATATTGTAAGAAACTATTCCCAAAAGCAAGCCTAATAAAATTTGATGAAAATAATTTTTGTTTCACTCAACTTTGACATTCACAACTTCCTCTTTTATTATAATAAGAAAAAAAATGTCTTTTTAGATATACCTCATGAACCATACTCGAATAATCTATCATTTTTCTTCTCAAAAACATATTTGCAGAGCCTGCTTCTTTTACTTGTTTGTACTTTTATCTCTCTGATGGAAAGGGTTCCTTCAGGACACATTTTTCCAAGTTCACTGCTTGAGATATTTGAGGAGGGTTCCCCTGCTTGAGTATCCATCCAACCCATATTCGAGTAGTTCTACAATTGCACAGTCTAAATTAATAATACTGACAATTGAATGACGAATGATGATACATAGAATTGATATAAACTAATCCTAAAAACACTAAAACATTATTAATATATTTATATTTCATAAATAAAATTGATATAAAAGATTTGGAAAGATACATTAAAAAATAGAAAAACAGTAATTTATAATAGAAGGAAACTTAAATTGCTATTTAAAAAAAAAACAAGAGTCTTAAATCTTATCATTTTGTTTCATTATCATCCATAAGTACACACCTCTAGCATAATAATTATATTTTACCACCCATAAAATGAAAAAAAGATTTTCACAAGAGAAATTGAAGCTAGATTATAAAAATGAACCATCTTATTGGAAACTGGAACTGTTATCATACCCAAAAGGACTACAAAATTTCACCTTATCATACCCAGATTGTTGCTTTGCCTGGCGGAGGGAAATTTGATCAATAAAATTGACACAGAGTATGTTGTCTCCATTGTCATGCTGGATAACAAAACACCAACTTTAATGGGCATGTACTGTCCCTTGTGTAATTGCCACTTGAATGCATTGCTATTTGATGCAGGGGCATCCCTAATGCAAGCCAAAGACACCATGATTGAAGGAAGTTGCCATGAAGCCAAGGAGTCAAATCCTATCAATTGGAACATAAGATTTTCACCTTGGAGCTTTGAAGGATTGACTGGTGAAAGGTCCTTTTGATTGACAAATCAGAGTCTTTTTGAATGACAAATCAGAGTCTTTTTGAATGACAATAAATTAGAATAGGAGTTTTAGATGTTTTCTTGGTTTGTAATAAATATTAAGGATTGATTTTATCTCCTTATAAACATCCACTTGTTGGACACAAGACCCCTTGGTGACTTATAAACCTTGGGCATCTTTTGAGTCCTTGGATGAAATGAGCATAGTAAGTGTTTATTAGGTGTCTTTTAGATGTTGTTAAGAAGTTTGAAGGTCCAAAATAACTTTAATAAGGTTCCTAAAGTTTCACAACACATTTTTAACCTTCTCGGCAAAGTTGTTTGCAAAGTTGTAATGCAACTTTAAAAGTTGCTTAGCAAAGTTGACATTTGTTGGATAAACTGTTCTAACCACCTAGATGGTTGAACCAACGTTTGGAGAGCCTATTTTAGGCTTCAAATGGTCGAAGACAGACAGAGAACCAGTATTGTAATCATTTTGCTTTCATAAAAAATAAAAATAACCCTATTTTAGTGCATTTCTGGTGAAAAACGAACTCTGTACGGCTGTACGGATGGTGGTTGGATGATAAAATTTTCCTGGAAGTTGTAATAGTGACATCTGATGCTTTGGAAGTTGGTTTGATTGATTCTCTTTGTTTTATATCTAAGTTATTTCAAATTTTCTGTGCATTGTTTACAAACCCTCATTTTCAGGGTTTGACTGATGTAAAGACCTTAACTCACGTTTCAACCATTGGAATTCCTTCTTCCTTGGTGGAATGAGAGTTAAGGATGTATATTTGTATATTCTAAAAGCCCTGACTACTCTGCATCACTATTGAACTACATTAATGCTTTTTTCCTTCAACAAATGAGGACAGTCACTGTAAAGACAACATGATAATGTACACTCACTGTAAGGATAGTCACAAATGAGGAAATCTCAGAGTGATTATCCCTTGTGTAATTGCCGCTTGAATACATTGCTATTGAACCACATTAATGCTTTTTTCCTTCAAGTGGCAATTACACAAGGGACAGTCACTGTGAGATGTCCTCATTTGTGACAAGGACAGTCACACATGAGGACATCTCACAGTGACTGTCCCTTGTGTAATTGCCACTTGAATGTATTGCTATTCAACCACATTTATGGGCCTGTTTGGACCATGGCACACAATAGCATCTACAGAGAAGAATATCCCAGGTGTAACAAGTTGTAAGAATATACCAACAGTTCTAAGAAGTTCCCTAGCACATAGTAGCATCTACAGAGAAGAATATACAACATGAGGGCAGCCACTGTAAAGACAACATGATAATGTACACTCATTGTATGTGTACATTATCATGTTGTCTTTACAAGGATAGTCATTTGTGACAAGGATAGTCACACATGAGGACATCTCACAGTGATCGATTGTCCCTTGTGTAATTGCCACTTGAATGTATTGCTATTGAACCACATTAATGCTTTTCTTCTTCAACAAATGAGGACAGTCACTCTAAAGACAACATGATAATGTACACTCACTGTAAGGACAGTCACAAATGAGGACATCTCACAGTGACTTCCCTTGTGTGATTGCCACTTGAATGTATTGCTATTCAGCCACATTAATGCTTTTCTTCTTCAAAAAATGAGGATAGTCACTCTAAAGACACAATGATAATGTACACGAGCTGTAAGTGTACATTATCATGTTGTCTTTACAGTGACTGTCCTCCTTCAAGTGGCAATTACACAAGGGATTTGTGTTTTCATTTGTGTTTTCAACAGCGCCGTAACCCTCCGCGAAATCACATCGGGATATAAGGGCAAAACAAACAAGAACGTTGTCATTTGTATTTTCAACAGCGCCGAGAGAGATAAACAAACTTAAAACTCAGACTTAAGAAAGATGAAGGCAATGATTCAAAAGGCCGATGCCCTAAATACGGGAAAACACAATACCACCATTAAACGATGCCCTAGTCACCGTATCAATGCTGCTAGCTCCGTACCAGTATGCTGACTGCTCACTTTCATCCTGTGATAAAGGTAACTTCATTAATCATACTTGAAATGGCAGCATACGAACTAAAGCTGATGAACATTTATAAACTAAAAGTTTAAAACTACAGATTACAAATGTAGTAGTTTCATACGAAAAGAACTTGATGTCTGAAATTTACCATTAGAAGTATCCAAAGGAATACCACAGTACTGTTGAACTTGGAGAATCGGAGATGATCTACACAGCAAGGTTCAACAGCTGTAAGGACTGTTATACCATCTTTAGCATTTGAATACATTTTCTCCTTGGCTTCTGGTGGATCCTCAAAGACCCCCAATGACGTTTTCCCTACAATTATCAATTGTTTGTCAGTATGAGATATTAATAAATAAACATTAATCACAATATTAGGCAAACAATGTTCTTGATGTCTGAATCTAAATCATAGAAAGCTCTAATAAAGCAGTTCTCAGTTTCACATTAAACTAAGTTTCAATTTCAAATGGTTATAATAATTTTTGCAAGTTATAAGTAGCTGGTTACAGTATATGACATAAAAAGAAAAAAAATCATTTCTATTCTTTTCTTCTTTTTCTCTTTCAATGAAGCTTTTGCACCACACAAATGCATACCAAGAATTTCTCAGGAGGTTTCAAGACCATTGCATACCAAACTTCTTCTCTGTAGATGCTACTATGTGTCGTGGTCCAAACGGGTCCAAATAGACCTAGTGACTCTAGTAGGTCTCCAAAACCTGTTCTGCAGCAATAACTCTTCAATTTGACAAAGGACCTTATGAACTTATATGTTTTTTGAGTACCCTTTTTGATGTTCTAACAATCCTCCAACTCCCAGACCTTGACTCCACTCCAGCATATCAATGTCCTTATTGAGTCCGCAGACCTAATGCATGCCTTTGGGTGTGGGTTCCAAAACAAGGCATTGAAAATGGGTGCATGAAACCAAGATCAGAGTTTGAAGATGTCCACCATACTCTAAAGATCTAGATTCAACAAGGTTTGAGGTCCTTTACTTGCCGCTACCCTCTGATCTTGCATAATCCATCAACTCCTAGTCAAGAACATTGAGATTCTTGACCTAGGGCTTGCTCTTGAAATTCTCTGGCTTAGTATCCTGTTCCAAAGCTTTTAAAATATGAAAATAAACCCCCTTAACTTGCATTTTACAAAGAATAGAGGATATCCTATGGTTTATTTGCAAGTTAAGGCCATTTGAATGCAATAACCCAAAAAATGAGGGTTTGACAGAACAACAGATAAGAAAAAGGAATAACTTTGATATAAGGTGTCTTGAATCTACCAAATAAACTCTCAAAGCATAAGATATAAATACTCTAACTTCCACACTGGTCTGCCCTCCCTTTCACATCTGTACACTGTACAGTGCTTGAAGGAAATGCACAAAAAAGGCTCTGAAATAGTGGCTCTATCTGACAGAGAGTCCATGCTAGGCTTCATGACTAACCTAGAGCACATTCCTTGTTATGGAGGAAGTTTGAATGGTGAAGAACTTATGGAATGGATAGAGGACCTAGATAACCATTTTGACTACAAGTATCTTATTAATAACCATTTTGACTACAAGTATCTTATGGATAGAGGACCTTGATAACCATTTTGACTCATTTAGTATCTTATTGAGCTTCACTTTGTTTCGAGAATATAGTTTAATATTCTCTACTAAACAGGGCCAACCACGTGAAGGTGGAAGCTCATTTGGCCCCACCCCCCTCCCCCTAACATCACTCTACATTCCCCGTTAACATCTAACATTCATTCATTCTTTCAATTATTAATAAAATGTAACATTCAATCAATATCACATGATAACATTCATTAACACATTAGATTCGTTAACACACAACATTCATCAATATGAAAATAAACACATAATTCATGAACATTCATTAGCACATAATTAAATTCATTGAGACATAAAATTCAGTCATTATCAATTAAGGTATTTAGATGACAATCATTTCTTTTTTCTCTTTCTAATTTTTTTTTCTATGTAAGCTCTAAGAGGAGCATCAGTGTTATCATCAATACCCCCCTCATCAGTTGTTTTGTTCTTTGTTCTTGATGATCTCAAATTCCTATGCTGCTGCAAAGGGGGGTCCTCTACAATAACAAATAAAAGAGTTAAATTTAAAATATTTAATTATAATTGTTACAAGTATTTAATTATTTTAAAGAACATAACTGTGGCGCTCTTTAATTACCTGATCTGGCCACATCATTTTGTCTAGACTCAACCTCAACATGCTCATGAGCACCGACCCCTCGATCCTCTACAGTTGCTATACAAAATGTTACATTAATCCAAACACCAATTGTAATTACATATAAAAATTTTAATAGCAAATGTATACCTCCACCACTAGGATGCACATCATGCGAACCTTCATTATGCATAGATTGTGTAGAAGGATTGTCAGGCTGCATTCCAATATCCTACACATTGTTATCATTGCTTTCTTAAAACAGATATACTCACTTTATATTAGAACTTAACATCAAATAGACTAATTGGTAAAGTATTCAATTTGAAATAAATTTCATTTAGCTTATTTACCTGTGGCTCAGATGCATCATTATTTGAACCTTGCACACTGATTTCAGCTCGTAGCCGTTCAGCCACGGCTCTATAGCCTTGTTGGAAGCCAATTCTCTTGTCCTCTTCTGTGAGGCATCTATTGAACTCTGACCCCTACATTTTTTCTTGGTATGGTGAATTTTACTTGCATTGTTTGATCAAAAAAAATTTCCTTGCAATATATAAAAAAATTGATACAAGTTTTCATTTACTAATACTTACAACTCGTGCTTGAAGTTTGGAAAAACCACCAGAGCCGAGCTTGTGTGTCCCGTGCTTTTCTAATCTTGCCTTTGTTTCCTTTGATGTGTCAGGCAATCTATGAAAAGTTTGAAATATGTTAGAGACCAGTATAGGAAAAATTTAGAGGTTAATTAGTACATAATTACATTCTCAAAAGTATCACATACCTTGCTCTACTCTCTACTGGCGTAATTCCTTTTTTCATGTCAGCTTTATACTTTCCATCCAAAATCAAACCCTGCCACTCAGCCTCAAGAACACAGGGCGGACGCTCGTGCCTTGGGTTAACCTCTAAATATTTCCTGTACTGGTCCCTAATATACTTCAAACATAAACCAGCTCTTTCAAGGAGCTTGTTTCTCTCGAATGCACGAGGTCCAAAAAGCTGGGTCATACTATGTACAAGATCATCCTTCAACTTTTTATCTTGGTTATTCCACCTTTTAAGTAAAAAAAAACATGTTAGACTCATAAATGAAGAGAAGCTACCTTTAATATAGTTCAAGAAATTGATGAAAAGGAAAACTATTCTAGCAATGATATGAAATCAAAATAGTGGTTTGGGGTTTTAGTTAGGATATGATGTTCCACCATGTACGTATGGTGGGCCCGAATATCTGCAAACACTCGTCACCAAGTTTTCGCCAAAAAATATCATTCCCTACAAAATAATCATGGGATCATTAGTCGATGAAGAGTGATCAAAAACTAAATTACTATTATATCACTATAGAATAATAATAACTTTAAAGTACCTGGAAGTTTGGATACTTTTAAGGGAATGCCTTCATCGTCGCTGATGATCAATACGCAATCCTTCACCGTTCCCGTACTAGGAACACGGGAACATCCAGGAAATGATGTTGCATCGGGACTTGTTGCATCTCCTATTGCAAAAAATGAAAACCATTATCAAATGCCTCCAAGAAATAATACTTCAAGGGAAATAAATTGGTGCAGAGCACCCATGGCACAAACACAATCAAGGGATCTACATCGTAAACACATAACACTTAAACACATAACAAAAGAGAGAAAAAGAGGGATTTGTGTACCAGTAGATGGTGCAACAGTTGGTGCATTTAGGCTGTGTGTTGTTGACATGGCAGTCGGCAAGACATTTGTGGCTGTCCTGGATGGAGGCGGCGTTGTCATATCATCATGGAAAGGAGCTGAAGAATAAAATTGTTAGAGCATGCATAAATATAGAACGCGTGGACTAGCATGGACAAGATTGTTAGAGCATTAAAAAAAAAGATTGTTCGAGCATGTATTGTCAATGATTATGATCATTCCTATATATATTCAGTGGAAAACACAAGTGGGGAATGGAACATGTGATCTACCTGAACCACTTGCAATACCGGCCTCATCATGGGAATGGGGTTCAAAATTACACAAATAACTCTGTAAAGACAATGCATCCATATTTTAATTAATGTCATAAAAGAGCATAACATAAAAACCATTATTGAACTCTTGTAATAATTAAAAATTTCATTAATACTTACTTTAAAGTTTTCAGAAGTGCGCAACAACTCAGCTGCCCTGTCTTTTATTTCCTGAGTCTGAGGATGTATGGATACCAAACGTAGAAGTTCTTTCCCAATTTTCTTTAGCAGCTTTTTAATGGAACCGATTGGGTCATCGGTCTCTGCTAAATCAATAAAAAAAGGGTCCACAAGGGGGGACTCCTGAGGGACTGCAGGTTGCTTTCCCTCTCTCCGACCACCGGCCCTCTGTGACAACAATATTATTAGTATTATCAAAATTACTCCAAAACAATGAAGAAAATAACATTAAAAAAAATAACATTTTGCTTCTATCTAGTTTGCACAATTACAATGAATTTTACCTGCTCATGTGTAGATGAGCTAGGAATATCGTCACCATCACCTTCGGGCGGTTGCTCCATATTGTGCCCCTGTGTCAAAGATCAAGTATAAAAATGTTAGCCAAAAATTTAATAACTAAATGGTATGTTGGAGTCATTGATTAGAAGTTGGTTTAATAGTATGTACCACCCCCATGATAGTAGCCTCGTTTGTATCTATGCGGTTCAAATTGTAATCAATAAGCAGCTCTTCCCCTGCACGTATTGATTTTATCGCACAGATGAATACACGATTTCCCTCGCGCACCTCAAATATGCAATTGGGTTGCTTTATAGTTGACCCAGGTCGTGTACTATTTATAAAACCCGCAATATTCCCTGTTGCTTTTGGCCTTCCATCAATGTATATAGCCACACTTTTACTTTGATTATTGTCTTGCTGTTGTATATAATTTGCCGAGAGTGCATACCTACGCATACTTTTTTTATATTGAACAATATGCATCCAACTTTTGTAATCGTAACATGGTCCAACATACTCCATCAATTCAGAAACTTTGTTGTAAGACACCTTTATGCCATCCATAGAAAATAGGCCCAAACCATGTAATGATGATGGTGCTATGCGATATATCCTCTCATTAACACAAAAATCAATGTTTATTGGAGGAAGTTCCTTGGGTACCCAATGTTTCTGTAGATGTTGGTACCTCAAGGGCACCTCGATGTCGCCTTTCATTTCATCATCATAAGAACATGACCCCCCTTGAGCAAGGAAAAATTTCATGTGTTTATTGAATTTCCTTCTAGTCCTTTGACCTCTAGTTAATCTCCCTATTCTAGATAAACTGCATGTCTCACTTTCCTCTTCTATTCCTATATTTCCCTCACTCGAGGAAGACACTTCTGACAAATACCTATTTGCTGGTACCTGCAAATGGGAGAGATCTTAGAAGACATCAATCTTACTATTGATAAGTGTATTAAATAGACTTTCTATAAGGTGTATTGACTTATACCTGTTGATCCATGAGACTGTGCGGGATGCTCTTGAAAGGGGTTCAATTTCATGCAAATGTAATTCAATTATCGTGAGCATAATCACATCATAATCATAATCACATCCATCATAAGCATCACATAAAAATTAAAAACATTAAAACGTACACATTATAACACTTATAGCTTTTAAATAGATAATGAATAAACTATGTAACCATTTAAGACAAATATATTTCTATCAAGAAATGAATATTAAATACATTAAGGATTGATGGCATACCTTTAAATTTCATCATCATCATCCTCATCATCATCATCATCATCATCATCATCATCCTCGTCATCGTCGTCATCATCATCGTCCTCGTCATCGTTGTCGTTGTCGTCATCATCAACATCATCATCATCTTCATCATCATCATCAGTAGCAGCATCATCTTCTTCTTCTTCTTCATGAAAATTTGTCTCAGGAACATCATCCAATAATTATCGATCGTGATCATCATCTACATCATCTTCTACTTCTTCGGTATCTTCTTCTTCCATCGCATTATACTTTATCGGCCTTCCTATCGGTTCATGTCTAACAACAAATGACCAACCCGGTTTATGTGAAACCTCTGAGTAAAATACCTGTTCACATTGGCTTGGAAGAACATAGGGCTCATCCCCAACTGGCTCAAACGACCTTGTATTAACCATTGTAAATCCATTATCATGTTCAATAACAGTTCTATTAGGATCATTTGGATTAAGTCGTAGCCTGTACCATTTGACAACGAAGAGTACTAATTTGAAGGAACTAAAGTCGCACTCAAATATATCATCCAAAATGCCATAGTATTGATTTTTAGACTCTTGAGGATCTAAGTCATTTCTAGATGAAATATTAGTCACTTGAAAGACTGCAGTTATTCCAAAATCACAAGTTTTCTTCGTGTCATCCAACACTTTGACGCGAAATTTTTGACCATTACAGAACATACCCTTGTGGTGTTTAACCTGCAATAATATGTGAAACATGTCAAAATTATTATATCATGAGTTGATAAACATACGGGTGATTAATAATTTTGTACGTACCTGGAAATCTCTTAAACCATATGCTAAATCTATTTCCCTTTGCGTAACATTAGAATCTCCATTACGATGAGCTTCTTTAACCAATGAAGATACACCTTCCCATGTTAATGTGTGACCAGAATGTTGACATCGTTCAATCCATACCGTCATCCAATCAAGATTGTTTGCAATATACAAATGTAGTGCATCCCACTCTCGAGCAACTGTACAAAAAAAAAATAGACGACTTACAACCGATTTATTTTGAAGATTAAGAAATAATTTATTACAATAACATCTTATAATTTATTACCTGTCACTTTCCTCAATCTACCTTTCCCCATCAAGTACTCCCCTTTGAATTTTTTAAAAGGGTCGAGATCCCAAATGCGATCTACATGGATATTTGAAGCAAACTTAGGAAGATATTCAGTAATGTACACCATAGTCTGGTATACCATGTATCCCTCTACCATAGAACCCTCAGGATGTGCTCTTTGTCGAACCAAAGCCTTCAAAGATTTCAAGTGCCTCTCAACCATCCACATTGACCTAGTGTGTGCAGGTCCACACAATTCAATCTCCTCAACTTGGTGTATGAGGTAGTGTTCTTGTGCATTGAAAAAAGTTGGAGGTAGACACTTTTGCATTTCACACAATAAATGAGGAATTCTTCTCTTCCAATAGTTTATATCTTCTTTATGGATTTCTTTAGATGACAACCACCTACATTAAGAGATTCAAGTCACAAAAAATATATAAATACGAGACTTTACAAAATAATATACAATAGATTACATAGCAAGAAAAACAAATCGCGAATATAATAAATATATACAACAAATTGAACAGATATTACTGCTTACCTCATGTATTTTCCAAGATCATATATCACTTGTTTGATGTTATTGTTGAAGTGCTCTGGGAGAGATAGAGGTAGCACGTACTACAGTAATTATAAACCAATCATTTCATTATTTTCTAACATAACATAATGAATAGTACACGTAGTTTATGAATATATTGTAAATACAGAAGAACATAACTTACCTTAATGAAAGTATGCCAATCATGCGTTTTGAGCCCTGGCCCAAATTCACTTTTCTTTGATATGAGATTGCTTATGTTCCCAGCAAATCCTGTGGGAAATCGAATTTTTCGTATGACTTCTTTTATGGCATCACTTTGCTGCTCCGTTAATAACCAAGGAAGGGCACTTATATTAATCTGATCTCTATTGCTATTTGAGTGAATGAAATTCTTCAGTGCATGATTGGATTCATGAATGTCATTACAAATTTTGACAATTTTTTCTTTGTCACGCCTTCCATCCAGTATTTTCCACAATGTCTCTGTTATATTCTTTCCAACATGCATAAGATCAAACAAATGCACAATTTGTAGGTCCTCGTAGTAGGGCAACCTACTAAATTGTCTGGGATAGCTTTTTAGTCCCTTTGGAAGGTTGTCAGTAGTGCCTTGACGACCTTCACGATCATCAATTACATAATTAGTAAACAAAAATCACAATAGAAATATATAAATTACAAACATAAACCATTAAGTGGAACGACATTACCTCGACGATTAATTCTATTATATTCCAACTTCCATAGGCGAGGTGTCATTCTTCGTGGCTTTGATGTAGTCTCTTCTTTCCCATTGAAAAGATGTTTTTCCATACTTCGATACTTATGATTCCTGTGGAGGAAGTGTCTGTACTCATCAAACACATGCTTTCCTAAACTTTTTGAATGACGAGATTTCATCTTTGGACCACAAACTGGACATGCAAATTTTCCCTTTGTTTGAAGACCTACAAGATAATGATATAATTGGATTATTAAATATGTTGATTTTTATAATTAGAATTATCATGCGCAACTTGAATTCACTATAACATACCACAAAAATGTGTTAGCCCTGGGGCATCATGTATTGTCCATACAAGTATTGCATGGAATTGAAATTGTCTTTGTCCTATTGGTCTAGACATGTCATACATAGTGACACCATTCCATAACTCCACCAACTCGTCAATAAGAGGCTCAATATATACATTCATATCTTTAACTTGATATTTACCTACTTGAATGAACAGTAACATTACATAATTATTGTGACCATTTTACTGTAAGATTTGTAAGTACATGTAAATTAATAACTATCAAATGATAAAATACCTGGAACAATCATTTCCAACATAATGTGCTCCCTCTTTATTGACATCCACGGAGGAATGTTATTGTTGATAACAAAAACAGGCCACACCGAGCAAACAGATCTCATCTCTCCAAATGGATTGACACCATCCGCTGCCAATGAAAACCTGAGATTACAAGGTTCTTCTTTGAAGTGTTGCCACTTTTCCTCTATGTGCATAAATGTCGAACCATCCGCAGGGATTCGAATAATGTCATCTCGACTTCTATTGCGTGCATGGTAATCCATAAATTGTGCCAAGCTAGTACACCTGAATAATTGTCGCATCCGTGGAATAATGGGGATGTAACGAAGAACCTTGTGAGGCACCTTTTTTGTTATTCGATCTGTTCGATATCTACTCGTATGACATACAGGGCATTGTGTTGCAAATTCATGTTCTTTATAATATATAATATGATCATTGGGACAAGCATGTATTGCTTGATACTCCATTCCAATATCTTTCATAATAGCAGATAATTCTCGATATGAGCGAGGTAGAATATTTTATGGTGGTAACAAAAACTTGCCTATCAATCTACAGAAAAAAATATAAGTTGTTAATATAAACAATATTAGTGGTACATTATTCACCCTTTGTTAACTATAAAGACATATATGACATACCTTAACATACGTGACATTGTTATGTTGGATAAACCATTCATAACCTTCAAGTTCAACAACAACAATACAGCAGAGAGAAGAGTTGTTTGGGAGTCTTTGTATAGGGGCTCGTATGCCTTCTCAAGTAGAGGTACATCAAGGCTATCATCATCATCATGATCAGATCCGCTTGGACTAAATGTGTCATGGATCAATGTATTTATACCATCATCTTCAATTGTGTTTTCTGGTGCATGATCGTCATCTTCCATGGGATCATTATCTTCACCTTGGATATTCGCACCCCCATGTTCCTCCATATCATGTACTTCCCTGGGGAGATCAACCTATATAAAATTGATTAACATAAATAAACCATGATCTTCAACTCATCATCAAGTGATTTCATATGTATATAAATTGTTAAAATGATATAATGAACAACTTACCAGTGGATGATAGTCATGCCCCCCTTCAATGTGACCATTCTCCCTACAATGTCTCTTAACTGTTTTGATTAGCAATCTTCTACGCTTTAAGCCCTTACAAATTTTGCAGGGACAATAACATTTTCCATCACCTTTTCTTTTCAAGTTAGACCACAATCTAGCGATTGTCTCCCTATTTTGTTCTTCACTTATATTATCTGACATGATCGTTCTTCGCAGGAAGCAAAAATTGGGCTATGAAAACTTCGGTCTACAACTTTCAGTGACTAAGCAAAATTGTCAAAAGTACACAAAACATATAAGCTACAAGGCCTTCTTGCTTAGCTCTAGAAGCTCTCTAGCAATCAAAACATATAAGCTACAAGGCCTAACAGCAATTTCAAAACATATAAGCTACAAGGCAAGACATATTACATGACATGGCAAAAGGATTAAAATATACATTAGATTAAAAAATATACAATTTTCAAACCTGAGCGTGCGGCTATAACTCATGCAATGGTCTTCTTGCTTAGCTTTAGAAGCTCTCCAGCAATCAAAACATATAAGCTACAAGGCCTAATAGCAATTTCAAAACAAGGGTCATCAAAAGAACCAAAAACAATGTGTGCAAACAATACCTTGTGAAGTGGTATAGACAATTAGAAGATGCTACTATGTGCTAGGGAACTTCTTAGAACTGTTGGTATATTCTTACAACTTGTTACACCTGGGATATTCTTCTCTGTAGATGCTATTGTGTGCCGTGGTCCAAACGGGCCCATAAATGTGGTTGAATAGCAATACATTCAAGTGGCTTACACAAGGGATAGTCACTGTGAGATATCCTCATGTGTGACTGTCCTTGTCACAAATGAGGACATCTCACAGTGACTGTCCCTTGTGTAATTGCCACTTGAATGAGGTCAGTCACTATAAAGACAACATGATAATGTACACATACAATGAGTGTACATTATCATGTTGTCTTTATAGTGGCTGCCCTCATGTTGTATATTCTTCTCTGTAGATGCTACTACGTGCTAGGGAACTTCTTAGAACTGTTGGTATATTCTTACAACTTGTTACACCTGGGATATTCTTCTCTGTAGATGCTACTGTGTGTCGTGGTCCAAACGGGCCCATAAATGTGGTTGAATAGCAATACATTCAAGTGGCAATTACACAAGGTACAGTCACTGTGAGATGTCCTCATGTGTGACTGTCCTTGTCACAAATGAGGACATCTCACAGTGACTGTCCCTTGTGTAATTAAGTATTGTGGGGAAGCATTCTAAATAACCAAAGCCGCTAACAATAAATTCAACACAGATATGTCCTCATTTCTGGGTATTTTAGCTCTCTAACAGCTGAATACCAGATTAAATAATAATGACAAAAGAAAAATAAACCCAACGTACTCAGAAATTGTAGCTGTGATTTTGCGGAGGGAATCTCTCTCGGCGCTGTTGAAAACACAAATGACAACCCGCTTGATTTCGCGGAGGGAATCTCTCTCGGTGCTGTTCAAAACACAAATGACAACCCGCTTTGTTCAAAACACAAATGATAACCCGCTTGATTTCGCGGAGGGAATCTCTCTCGGCGCTGTTGAAAACACAAATGAAAACGTTCCTTTTTTTTTTTGCACTTATATCCTGACCAACATAAGGTCCATTTGTAATACAACATGATAATGTACACTTACAGTGAGTGTACATTATCATGTTGTCCTTAGAGTGACTATCCTCATTTGTTGAAGAAGAAAAGCATTAATGTGGCTGAATAGCAATACATTCAAGTGGCAATTACACAAGGGACAGTCACTATGAGATGTCCTCATTTGTGACTGTCCTTACAGTGAGTGTACATTATCATGGTGTCTTTAGAGTGACTGTCCTCATTTGTTGAAGAAGAAAAGCATTAATGTGGTTGAATAGCAATACATTCAAGTGGCAATTACACAAGGGACAATCACTGTGAGATGTCCTCATGTGTGACTGTCCTTGTCACAAATGAGGACATCTCACAATGACTGTCCCTTGTGTAATTCAAGTGGCAATTACACAAGGGACAGTCACTGTGAGATGTCCTCATTTGTGACTGTCCTTACAATGAGTGTACATTATCATGTTGTCTTTAGAGTGACTGTCCTCATTTGTTGAAGAAGAAAAGCATTAATGTGGTTCAATAGCAATACATTCAAGTGGCAATTACACAAGGGACAATGTCATGAGCCGTGACATATTGAACTTAGTATAATAATAAAATGATTAGATGATATATAATAATCTATTATTAACGGTATATAACAATAATATATAATTATTATCAAAAGATAATAATAATATATAGTTAGCATAATAAGTAATATGTTAATTAAATAATATTAAAATATTAATAAATAATATAATTATGATTATAATTATAATATAAATTAATAATAAATAATTATTAATAAATTATATATATTATATTATAATAATATATTAAGTAATAATATTAAATCAATTATTGATATAATAATTTTAATATATAAATAATATTAATAAACCTCTCAATATAAAACAATATGTTATCACTATAATAATATTTATTATAATATTATTAATATTACTAACATCATTAATTATAATATTTAATAATAACAATAACATTAATAATAATAATAATAATAATAACGTTTAAAGCAATATCGAATATCTATAATCGATATACATCTACATTAAACATCTGCATTATCTATCACGATGAGGAACGAAGAAGTGATACAACAATCACTAGTCATTACACATCGATACCATGAGAGGATGATTAATGAACCAAATACTATGAAGTTAAGATCAACATGATATGAATAAGGGATAGGTCGCTATGTGTTTCAGAAGATGTATTGATAAGCAAGAAGGATAACCATTCATATATTATAAATAATCATTAATTGCACAAGTTTAGACAATGACATATCCGATAAAGCAATATCAAACATGAAGATCCGCTAGCAAATATGCACCATCACTTCCTATGTTATCATGACAATAACATAAACTAGATTGAATTCTACTATCTATATCAATAGACACCACATAGGAGGATATCGACTAAAGGATTGAAAGATTATCGATTGTCTGAGATAAACCACATCTTGTAGAAACACAAAAGCATCAGTGATTATATCACAAGCTATTGATGAATGAGGCATCAGTCATGGATAATAAGTACAATGTATCCTTAAGTATTAATAGGAATGGAAGTCAATTTGAAGATCAAACTCCATTACCAGCAATCAACCAATAAATGGACAATTATCAAAAAATGATATCGACTTATATCAGAGTAGAAAGATTGGATATCATCATAACAATATGGGATAAGGCAAGAGTTAATATCGATTGACTAAATACTAATGATAGTTAGACCAAACTAATACAAACACAATGGATGTTAACTACTGGTTGCACTACCAATTAGGGAAGATTACCTTCATAAAAAGATTTGATATTGAGTCAATCTGGGAGTTATCTATGATCAGAAAATAATGAAATAATATTATGTGAACTGTTGGATTATGGAAAGGTGTGCTTAACAAAGGGACATGGAGGAAGAAACAAGACACGTCTCATTCATAGCATCTCTTCATTTGTTAAAGACAATATAAGAATGCATTCTCGTCAGTCACTCAAGGCATCATTAGAACTTTATTTACTTATCCATATTTGGATATACTCAATAGAGCATCTGCCTTTGGCAGTTTGGTTTCAAGTTTATCATTGCAGATCAGAGACAACACCATGATTGCACAGATAGAAAGGATAGTCAGAAACAGCATCAATATTTGAAGTTGCAAGCATATAATTCAAAATCTGAAATAGCAACATATCACTCATAGCGATATTACACATTTGCATAATTACATCATCATATCAGACACAGCAAATACATTGTTGTAAGAAATACTTATTGATTGTATATCGATATTGTTTATATCAGACATACCATCATTATACTATCACTATAAGTGATAGGAAACATCATACTCATAGCATATTTCATATCATTATATCCGACAGTGCTATTAAACATATTGGTATCAATATCATCTTGCACACATATTGTGATTGAATCTGAAATAGCGGTTGATATCTTAAGTAACCTCCATTACTTAGTTTAATTGTAAGTATCTGATAGAGTAAGTCTGAGAAGTGGAGTAATTGTTCTTGTTTTCCAAGTTAGCCAAAAAGGGGACATTACAGACAATCACTGTGAGATGTCCTCATGTGTGACTGTCCTTGTCACAAATGAGGACATCTCACAATGACTGTCCCTTGTGTAATTCAAGCGACAATTACACAAGGGACAGTCACTGTGACATGTCCTCATTTTTTACTGTCCTTACAGTGAGTGTACATTATCATGTTGTCTTTAGAGTGACTGTCCTCATTTGTTGAAGAAGAAAAGCATTAATGTGGTTCAATAGCAATACATTCAAGTGACAATTACACAAGGGACAATCACTGTGAGATGTCCTCATGTGTGACTATCCTTGTCACAAATGAGGACATCTCACAATGATTGTCCCTTATGTAATTCAAGCGGAAATTACACAAGGGACAGTCACTGTGAGATGTCCTCATTTGTGACTGTCCTTACAGTGAGTGTACATTATCATGTTGTCTTTAGAGTGACTGTCCTCATTTGTTGAAGAAGAAAAGCATTAATGTGGTTCAATAGCAATACATTCAAGTGGAAATTACACAAGGGACAATCACTGTGAGATGTCCTCATGTGTGATTGTCCTTGTCACAAATGAGGACATCTCACAATGACTGTCCCTTGTGTAATTCAAGCAGCAATTACACAAGGGACAGTCACTGTGAGATGTCCTCATTTGTGACTATCCTTACAGTGAGTGTACATTATCATGTTGTCTTTAGAGTGACTGTCCTCATTTGTTGAAGAAGAAAAGCATTAATGTGGTTCAATAGCAATACATTCAAGCGGCAATTACACAAGGGACAGTCACTGTGAGATGTCCTCATTTGTGACTGTCCTTACAGTGAGTGTACATTATCATGTTGTCTTTAGAGTGACTGTCCTCATTTGTTGAAGAAGAAAAGCATTAATGTGGTTCAATAGCAATACATTCAAGTGGAAATTACACAAGGGACAATCGATCACTATGAGATGTCCTCATGTGTGACCTTTGTGAAGGCAAGTGCCAATTTGTACCCAAGTTACCAATATTGTGGCAAAAGTGGGAATGAAGCATTTAGGGGTCAAATTGGGCAAAGAAGTGTAGAAGTGGCCTATGTGAGGTCTAAATAGCCTAACTAAGTCATGGTTAGGGTCTTATGGTGTTTGAACAATAAGTTTTGAACCAAAATCCCAAAGGTTGTAACAAGTTGTCAATGTTGTCATTCACAACATTGACAACATTTGTGCAAGGGAGCATTTTCGAGTAAGATGGTTATGTAACTATATGAAACCATTGAATTAGGCATCAGATCAACTATAAGAGGCCTCCATCGATTTGTGCAAAAGGTTGGGGGGAAAAACATTTGGAATTAAGAAGATTTGTAGAGTAACACGGTTTTAGTGAATTCTTGAGTTTTTTTGTTTCTTTGTTTTCAGTTGATTAATGGATTAGATAGCTCGCAGTGTCTATTGGAAAAGTTAGTACAAGTTGTTTTTTTATTCTGTGTTGTGTTTTTTTTGAGTTTTGAAGCATTCCAACTAGTTTGTTAATTCTTTTGTTAAGTACCCTATCATTGGTTTGAACCAGGCAGGTTGAACAAATGGAGTCTTAGCTCATCATTCCATTGTCAATTTTGTATGGGCTCTTGGAATGGGTGAGGAGACTCCATGTACTATATGTTTGGAAGGAGGGGCCCTGGGAAGCTCATTTTCTATGTTTGCAATGATGTCCTAGGTGAGTCAGTTGAGCATAGTTAGGGATGACAAATCATTACAAGAAGATTACAACAAGTTGAATGCATTGGTTGCTTCAACTAAAATCTCATGGAGAGGTAGACACACATCTAAAGAAGCCCCAAGTCAAATTAGAAGATTGGGTGAGTTTCTTTGGCTGCTAAGAAAACAAACTCTTAGTCAGACTGTCCAAGTTGTGTCAAAATACTTGTTTTCAGGCATGGCTGTAGCAGTTGGTGTACAAAAAATCTAGGAGGAGAAGACCTTAGATATCTTGGAGTTCTCAATAAAGGGCATCTGAATCCTAAGCCCTTTAGGTGGCTTAATATAAACAAAAAGGCTTGACAAAGGCCTAATTGCTAGCAGCCTATTTTTGGGTGCAATTAGCATGCATGGTTTGATGAACCGGATTGAAGTACTGATGAAAAGTATAGGTGAAGGAGTAATATTGAAACCAATAAAGGTCCTAGTGGCCAGCCTCTCCATGGAGTAAAGTTCTAGTTGAATGTGTTTCAATTTGTGAAGACAAGACTAGGAGTGTCCTAGTAGCTAGATTGGTATTGAGCAGAGTTCGTTGTATTTCTTGTTGGTGTGCACTAGTTGAAGGAGTGGGATCTTGGGTAGAGATACCTAAAGAGTGTAGGGATAGTTAAGTACCCTATCAAGTCAAAACATTGGCCTAAAGAGACCCTAGTGAAGGATAGGGAGTGAGCAAGACAAAGTGTTACATCAATTAACAAGATCATTTTTTGGTAATTGTGTACATTATCATGTTGTCTTTACAGTGACTGTCCTCATTTGTTGAAGAAGAAAAGCATTAATGTGGTTCAATAGCAATACATTCAAGTGGAAATTACACAAGGGAATATCACTATGAGACGTCCTAAGTGTGACTGTCCTTGTCACAAATGAGGACATCTCACAGTGACTGTCCCTTGTGTAATTGCCACTTGAATGAGGACAATCACTGTAAAGACAACATGATAATGTACACAAGTACCGTGAAGGTAGTCGCAAGTTAGGGCTGTTTCATTGCATACCCGAAACAATGAAGACATTACAGTCCACAAAACGTTTGTGCTTGAAAGATGAACAAATAAAATTAAACTTCTAAATAACCAAAGCCGCTAACAATAAATTCAACACAGATATGTCCTCATTTCTGGGTATTTTAGCTCTCTAACAGCTGAATACCAGATTACATAATAATGACAAAAGAAAAATAAACCCAACGTACTCAGAAATTGTAGCTGTGATTTCGCGGAGGGAATCTCTCTCAGCGCTGTTGAAAACACAAATGACAACGTTCTTGTTTTTTTTGCCCTTATATCCCGATGTGATTTCGCGGAGGGTTACGGTGCTGTTGAAAACACAAATGACAACGTTCCTTTTTTTTTTTTGCCCTTATATCCCAACAACATCGCAATTGCAAGTTAGGGTTGTTTCACTGCATACCCGAAACAATGAAGACGTTACGGTCCACAAAACGTTTGTGCTTGAAAGATGAACAAATAAAATTAAACTTCTAAATAACCAAAGCCGCTAACAATAAATTCAACATAGATATGTCCTCATTTCTGGGTATTTTAGCTCTCTAACAGCTGAATACCAGATTACATAATAATGACAAAAGAAAAATAAACCCAACGTACTCAGAAATTGTAGCTGTGATTTCGCGGAGGGTTACGGCGCTGTTGAAAACACAAATGACAACGTTCTTGTTTTTTTTTCCCTTATATCCCGATGTGATTTCGCGGAGGGTTACGGCGCTGTTGAAAACACAAATGACAACGTTCTTATTTTGTTTGCCGTTATATCCTGATGTGATTTCGCGGAGGGTTACGGCGCTGTTCAAAACACACATGACAACGTTCCTTTTAAATTTTGTGCTTATATCCCGACAACGTCGCAATTGCGACAGTGACAAATGTATTGTCGTTGCAAATTGCGACGGTGTCGGGCTATATTTGAAAAAAAAAGAGCAAAACCACATGACATTTGCCTGCCGTCGCAAATGGCCGTCGCAATTTCACCCCAAATGTATTAGTGATGTAATGACCCTCCCACCTCTGTGGTGACTGTAGCTTGGTGGGAGGAGTATAATAATGTAGTATATCTTTGTAATGAAATGTGTTTGTGCAGGGAAATGGAGTAGGGGCAATGAAATCTTCTGACTGTGTAGTTTGGTGTCTAAATGAGTGCCAGTCCCAAACCAATCATGGCTAGGAGTGATCGGGTGAATGGAGAGGATAAATGATGATTGAAATGGTCTAATGGGATGTATTTGAAGGTGTTAGAACCTTTATTGGGATTGTGTGTTGCAAGGAAGAGTGGATTGTCATCCTTTAACTACTGACTATGCTTACAATATTGCCAGTCACTGTCTACACCACCAGTCTATTTCTTGACTGTAATATTTACCTTCTCCAGTGTCTACTAGGCCTTGTCAATACTATAAATTGCTTCAAAATTTATGTTGGCAAACTATTTAAATTCATGCATGCAATACCTGAAAGTCATACTATGGACTACAGAGAATGTGCATCAAATTTGATCCTCTATTATGTCATTTCAATTGCATTTGTCCCCTAATTTAGATGTTCTTTCAAAAAAAGGTGGGTACCTGAACTGAAAACAAATGAAAACCATTCAATCTATCTGATAGCAATAATAGCAATCTGAGGGTGTCCAATAAACTCTTTTTATAAGTGAATAGCATGACTGTGTTTACCTTCCTGGCCTTGTTTGCATTTATACCCACCATCCTTTCCAGCAATTCCTTTAGGTGGTTCTTCATTCTCAACTATCAGAATCGTTGTCTTCTTAGTACTTCCCTGATCTTTTCTTCTTCTGTAGTTTTTCCCTCTAGAGTTTCCTTTAAGATACTTTCTATGGCTTTTGAGAAAGCATAGTCCATCATCAAATCCTTCTTTCCCATTGCTTTTGTTGGTCGCTGCTATTCTCATTCTTAATATCAAACACAAATTTACTAATATGGTGTTCATTTTGTTAGCATTCTTGTTTTTGTAATTTACTGTGTTTTGGATAATGCATTTTTCTATTCATCAAAGGTCACTGTTAAACTACAATGTTTGACTGTAAGGTATTAATGATGTAGAAGGCACTTCCAATAAGATTGTTCACGGTGGGGAAAAATAGATCTAGTGGGGTGCAAATGGTGGTTGATGAGTATATGGAGAAACTTAGATGATACTGCAGTGTTGAGGATGTTCAAATTATATCAATCCAATGAAAATGAGGCATGCTTAAATTCACATGTAAAAACTACTAGAATAATATCTTACTATTATGAACTAGGATCTGAAGTAGTGTTTATTTTTAGTGAACCACATACAGATGCATTTATTATAAAAACTAGCATTGTAGTTGGAACAGTGATGTGAAAGCACAGATTAAAGGAGAAGATACCAAAGTTATGTAGCGCATCACTCCAAAATATTGGGTATAGTAGTATAGGTTCTCTGTAATTGAGGTGAAAAAAAGTTAATTCTATT
Organism: Chamaecyparis obtusa; assembly: GCA_027943335.1. Lineage (NCBI taxonomy): Eukaryota > Viridiplantae > Streptophyta > Pinopsida > Cupressales > Cupressaceae > Chamaecyparis > Chamaecyparis obtusa. Next base: position 146,549 of record BSBK01002906.1, read on the forward strand.
TTTCTTGACTCTTTTGAAATTATATGCAATGTCATTGGTTTAGCCGCTATATTTTAATCCTCACTACTTCAAATGTTTATTCCTTGGAAGTATTTTTCATTTTTATCTACATTCATATAATCAGAGATTGAGGAAGTTGCATTTAAGTGTTAAGCAATATTTGCTGAAATCTAAGTTTACGCTATCCCAGGTTGTGCTGTTAGATGAGGATGGGAAAAACATTACATCAGAGCAACTAGCTAAATTGATAGAAGACTCAGGGTCAACGGTATGTCTCTCACATATACTTCCACAATTTCTTTATGTTATTGTCTATAGCTGCTATCAATATGTAAACCTTCATGTCATTATGGAATTGAAATTAGCTGTCATCAATTGTTGCCTCAATTTTCTTTTCTTACGTTGATTAGCAACTTTGTTTACAGGGATCGTCATCTGTTGTATTTTGCATAGGGGGCCCATATGGTCATGGCCAACAACTGAAGATGTGTGCTGATGTCACTATTAAACTTTCATCTATGGTATTAAACCATCAAATTGCACTTATTTTCCTGCTTGAGCAATTATACAGGTTTGTTGAATGTACTATTGTAACATATGTGATAGTTTTGCATCTTAATTATACAGGTTTTTTGAATGTACTATTATTCATTTATGCATTGTTGAATCACATTGTATTTTTTATGGTTACAAGCTGAGAGTAATGCTCGCTTAGCATTACTTATGTTCTACCTTTCTGTGCATCATTATACATCTGCGATCTGGTTCTTGATTAAATTTATAGCCTAGGAAACATGTATTGAATCTAGTGTTGTCAACACATGACTACTAGCTAGATTTTTTTTTTCATGAAAGAGTAAGGTGTTTGATCATTATCTTCCTTGTAAGTCAGAAATTCTTCCCAATTGGTTGATTCTTGTAAAAAAAATTATCAAAAAAATGATGTACTTTTATCTATATTTGCCTTGGAAAACATAAAATATGGTCAAGGATGAGGTGCTGCTCTATTAATCTTGCATACTATTTACAAAGTAATTGATGCTTCTCTATCCATAATGCAACAGACCTAGAACCTTCCCTCCTTGAGAGAAGTCACCTTCTTTGCAAGACTCACTCACAGTCTCTTATGCTTTCCCTAGTCACAAGCCTCTGTGCTACTCATAGCTCCTTCAAATACCTCTCACAACAATGATCAACAGTACACCTTCAACTAATGTTCTCTAAGCTAACACTGATTTGTAACAATGAACTTGCCTCCTCTTATATAGGTTTGGCAAACTTGTCCACATTCCATTATTTGTCAAAATTCCTATACAGGATCTAATGTTGATGATTGAATACCTAGATCCAATGATCCTCCCTAACAGTGCACTTAGGATGGCCCCAAACATTTAATTCTACACCTGTATCTACACAAGTATCCACTCTTTTATAGGCTGGATGTACACCCAAAGACAAGCGGTGGAATCAGACATCTTTTTTAGATGAATTAGTTGCATATGCTATATGCTTATCACTAAAGTGTTCAAACAATGATTAGTGATTCCAATGCATTACTGACTTGTGGCATCCTTAAGTAGTTTTAAGGTCAATGTTTAATATTTTTTGTTTTCCAACTATGATAAGAAAGATGCTACGTTATTAGTTATTAATGTATCTTAAGGATTAGTATATACCACAAATAGGAGATCTTGGAAAATGGCTATCGATTTTTATAAATTGAATTTAGTGTGTATCAAATTTTCTTAATAATATTAATTTTGTGATTGATGTATTGGATATAAGTGAATTTAGAAGTGCAGTAAAGCTTTTGATGGGTTAATTAGGAGTTAAAATGTAGAAGGTATGATCATTGGTACATACTTTATCTCTATTTAATGTGGCTGGTTTCCCCTAAACATATATGCTTGTCATTATAATAAGGGGAACAAGCCACATGTAATGTATTTTCCAATGACATCATTCATTTCATTCTTATATTGCACATTGAATAACTTCACCATTGAGTTTAAAGTATCACTAGTCATCATCCCCTTAAGCTTTGCTACCCTTGAACTATAGATAGAAAAACTTGAAATCATGTTTAGTGGAAAGTACTAGTATACGTGGTATGATTATTCTTTAAAGGGTACTAGCTCAATGGAAGAGAACCTACTTTACAAGTAGGAGGATGATGATTCGATTTCATCGTGCCTTAATATAACTAAATATATGACTAAATTAATGATTAAATATATGAATAAATTAATGACTAAATAAATGATCAAATAAATGACCAAATAAATGACCAAATAAATGACCAAATAAATGACCAAATAAATGACTAAATAAATGACCAAATAAATGACTAAATAAATGACAAAATAAATAACCAAATAAATGACCAAATAAGAGACCAAATAAATGACCAAATAAATGACCAAATAAACTACCAAATGACCAAATAAATGACCAAATGACCAAATAAATGATCAAATGACCAAACAAATGACCAAATAAACTACCAAATGACCAAATATATGACTAAATCAATGACCAAATAAATGACTAAAATAGTTTAGTCATAAATTTGGTCACGAGATAAATGACCGGAAATAAACTACCACTGGTCATGTGACCAAATTTGGTTATTTATCTACAATTTTTGGTAGTTTATTTGGTCATATATTACTATTTTTGTACTAGTGATTGCCTGATCCTATGAGAGTTCATCTTGCTTCATGCGGATTTGAGTATCTGATTCATTTACCTGAGATTAGGCTAAATCATGGACTATTGACTACTTTGATAGAGAGATTTTAGTCTAAGACCCAAACTTTCCACTTGTCGAGTGGGGAGATCACTATTACACTAGAGGATGTATACCATATACTACGCATTCCCTTCCATTCAGGTCAGTGTCCAGCGTATGTGAGTTTGGGGAACTCTAGTTTACTAGCATTCTGACATCTTTTTGGAGATGATACATAGCTAACTGGTTCTATTTCCAAGGAGACCTTGGTATAGCGCTATGGTCAGACCCATAGATTAGAGTGCATCCTTGTCAAGATGATAGGAGGTATTATTATGTCTGACAGTCAGTAAAATGGTCTATTGATGGGCTGGGCATCGATGGTAGCACATCTGATGGTGACTCCTTCTGAGTTAGCCTAGGGTCAATTTTTATTAGCCCACATGTTCTCTAAGATGCACAAGGTAGTTTATCAAGAGAGCAATTCTTTTGCCACTGGTGCTTTAGTTCTACAGATCTAGGCGTGGGAGCATATCCTAGTTTTGAGACTAGTGTGCCAGTCATAGCGACAGCCACAAGAGCCCGTCATTTATATTTATGCTGGATATGTCACACAGGTTCGCATGGGCCATGTAGAGTACTAGAGATGGTGCCTTGATGACATGACATTTGTACAATGGAAGCCTTATGTAGATATTGAGCCTTGGCCTACTGCACAAGAGCAATTCAATTTCTTCTTCTAGAGTCATGTGTTGATTGGATGATTGTCCTCTATACTTGAGCGATTTATCATTACCAGGGTGTGGTGATAGTATGGATGAGTGTAGGATGCACCTCATGATTATGCCACTTATGCTTAGATAGCTCGTGAGCTCAAACTTGGATGGACCGCGAGGCTCTCTTAAGCCTTGTGTTCACAAGAGTATAGTGGTATTGTTGGTAGGGACTGGGAGTACAGACCACAAGTTGTTGACGCTGGAGTGATAGATGGCTTTATATCATGGCTTGCAAATCACCCGATCTACAGGTTCTCTGATCCCATAGAGCTGATACCTTCCATGGAGGAGGCTATGGATGTTATTGGAGCTCCGATGAGATAGGGCCTGAGGCCCACACAGGTTCTGATTGTGCACCCCACACCTCTGAGGTTGAGAGCGATGGCTCCTCCCTAGAGACCATTAGGATAGATGAGGCCCCCTCATACCACTAGTTCTATAGTAGATAGGCCTATAGGTTCATAGAGACGGACTAGGGGAGAGGGTGGTACTTTAGGTAGTGTTGGTACTGCTAAGGAGTTACTTGTAGTTGAGTAGGTTGTAGGTGGTAATTTTTATCCATTACAAGAGGATACTAGTTTTGATCTTGGTGCAGAGGTTAGACGTCATAAGGTACAGAGAACAGAGACTACAGAGCAGCCTACTATAGATACTGATATGCCGATGGCCGATGTTGATCCTAATGTACCACTCACTCCATAGGAGGTCATGAGGAGACTCAAATTATAGGTTAGAGACCTAAAGGTTCGTAGTGCGCGCTAGGAGGAGAGGTTTCTTGAGGTAGATAGATAGTGTGCTAAGCTTTGTGGTGAGGTTCAAAGATTACAGGTAGAGGTTATTCATCAAACCTCACAATTTTCCTATTATGTTTCTGCATACTACACTACTGTACCACTTGCTCAAAGAGTTCCTTCGTACTCAATATATGTTAGCATCAAAGGGAGCTAGGGCACCCAAAGTAGAGGCAGTGCCAGATGCACCACCACCACCTCCACCAGACGGAGAGGATCAGGCTGACAATTGATCTACCTTCTTATTTTGATATTTTTGATCTTTGTTTATAGATATACTATTCTGACTCTGATAGCTCTCATGAGCTCATTCTTTTGTACACTGTGCCATTAGTGCACCCCTGACTATTTCAAGTTTTATGATATATATATGAGATCAAGATTTTGGTTATGACTTCATTTGTACTTGTCATGTTTTGATTTATGATGATATCATGTGATGCTTATGCTATGAGTAAAGTAGAATTTATGTATGGATTTATGCAATGCAATGATTTTCTTTCATATGTATGGATGTTGTGCAAATGTACTTGATTATGGAAAGTGTATGTATGGTAATGTATGTAATGCAATAGATGGAATGAATGATTATGAATATGTAATGTAAGTGCAATGATACACATGATATGGTTTTCAGGTATTGATGAAGACAAGTACTCAGTCTTATGTCAAAAAGGATGTTTAACCCAGGATTGTGACTACTTGCGTTTCTGTGAGAAGACCTTTGTATGAGATTTAGCTCTTCATTTTCAGTTTAAGTATAGTTTTTAGAAGAATTGTTGAAGATTTTTAAGCAATTTGTGAGATCATGCAATCATGCAAAGTGTAAAATGACATGCAAAATGAAATGCAACCTAAGACCTAGGACCTAGTCACTGATAATTTGTCAGCCATTTGTCATCATTGAGTTTTTAGGTAACCGGATAAATCAATACAATGCCCACTAGTTATGAAACCATAGACATATGAATATCAATTTGTATGCTCAAAAGTCAATACAATGCCCACTGGCTAGAAAACCATGGACATATGAATATTGATTTTGTTTTTGGAATGTCGGATTAGATATAAGCACCAAGGCACAAATGCCAGGATGACCTGAATATCATGTCCATTTTGATATAGCAATTTGTATAAGCATTAGAACGTAAATGTCATTATGACCTGAATACGCTTTGTGTTCAAACACATCAAACAGTCAAGAGATCATTCTAAATCCAGTGTGAATTACCCGTAGTGACCCTTTATCATTCACATCCTTAGGTAAGATCGCGTTTCACAATAGGAGAAAGAACTCACTCAAAATGACAATAGTTAGATCAAAATCCTTTGAATTTTTTAGGTATCAATGGTCGAGGTACGCATGGCCATCCAATTCGAAATAGAGGCTCTTACAGACGGACACCATTTCAATCCAGAATTTCCAAAGTTGTTAGATTTTCACATACAAGTAGAAGATAAAGAAAAGATTATGCCCTCAGTCATCACTTTCTAAATCTTGTAAAGGACATCATCGAAGAGCTTGAAGGGACACAATATGCAAAAATCTCAATGCGAATCAATAAGCATACAAGGAGATAAAAGCATGAAGAAGCATAGATTGTTTTCAATTTGTGTTTAAATGTGTTGTTGTAGATGCAAAATCCTTTCTGGAGAGGAGACTGACTGACTGACTTAGATGAAGCTTCAAAGGACTCTAACTGGATATGACTCATCTAAGATGTATTAGAGGCCATAGGATATGACATTGATTTCCCCCAAGTGTTAAGCATTGATAGGATACAGGCGCTTGAGCCGATTGGTGCACAAACCAACTTTATTGAAAACAGGAATGCAGGAACAAACCAGGAGGTATGTACAAACTAAAGCAAGACTGAAAGCCGGGAAAGACCAAGATTGCGCTGATAGATGGAGCATTTTGAAAAAGTAGCACCCGTTTGTCAGGTTTTCACCATCTTGGTAGAGATTCTATTTTTGCTACCAAGGCACCTGTTTCCAGGTTTTCACCAAGGCACTTTTTCTTTTTCTCATTTTTTTGTATTTTTCATTTTTCCAAATTTTTTTTGTACTTTTGATATTTTTTTTTATTTTTTTTTGTGAATCATCAAGGCACCTATTTGCTAGGTTTTCACCAAGATGTTCATTTTTTCAGGACTTTTTCAAATTTTTAAGATATTTTACCATAGACTGAATGCCTTAGGCATAGAATTTCTTCAGATGGAGAATGTTGATTAGTTCTCAAAGCTATTCTCCTTCAATCATTGAGAGTTGATAGGCTCTAGAGCCAAAAGTACTAGTGATAATAAAGGGACCCAGCCAGTTGGGTTCAAACTTCCCCTTATGTTCTCTATGTGATTGATTTTTAGGATTCTCTCTCAAGACTAGATCACCAACCTAAAATTCTTTGTGTCTGAATTTCTTGTTGTAACCTCTAGACATTCTTTTCTGATACACTCTGAGATGATCATATGCTGCTTGTCTACGCTCATCTAGTAGTTCAAGTTCTTGCAACCTAGACATTCTATAGTCATCATCAGTTACTAGACCATGCATTTTGATTCTTAGTGATGGGATTTCAACCTCAATAGGCAGTACCACTTTAGACCCATAAACTAAAGTGAAAGGAGTAGCCCCAGTGGGCATTTTGATACTTGTTCTGTAGGCCCAGAGAGCTGGATTGATCATGAGATGCCAGTCTCTTCCTATCTTATTAACTGTACAGTGCAAGATTTTCAATAGATTCTTATTAGAAGCCTCTGCTTGTCCATTCCCTTGAGGATAGTAGATAGATGACCAATGTTGTGTAATCTTGAATTTGGCACATAGATCATCTAAGTCTTTGTTTTTGAATTTTCCACCATTATCTGTGACTATAGAATGTGGAATACCATACCGACATATGATGTAGTTCAAGATGAACATAGATATTTGTTTTCCAGTTGCTTGTGTCAAAGGGACTACTTCTACGCATTTTGTAAAATAATCTATAGCTATGATTATATGGGTATGTCCATTAGAAGAATGAGGATGTATGGCTTCTATAAGATCAAATGCCCATTGATGAAAAGGCCATTGTGTAGTAAAGGGAATTAGATCTCTCCCTGGTGCATGAATTAAGTTACCATGTACTTGGCACTTTTGATAGTTCTTAGCAAACTTGATAGCCTCTTTTTCCATTTCAGGCCAATAGTACCCAGCCCTAATAAGTTTTCGGGCTAGTGTTAAACCGTTTGAGTGTGACCCACAAATACCATTATGGACTTCCTCTAACGCACATTGAGACTATTCCTATTCTAAACATCTAAGTAGCATACCATCTAGACCTCGTTTGTACAGATCGTGACCAATGATAACATATCAGGAGGCATTGTAGATAAGGTATCTCTTTTCATGGTAGTTAAAGGTATCAGGAATGATTTGGTCTTTGAGATAGGAGAATAGTTTTTTATATCTGGATGAATCGTGACCTACAATAGTGCAAATCATGCAGGTTTCAGGGGAATCATATGCAGGATAAGATAGTGCTTCCACTAGGAACTCGTAGCGTAGCTCATGTTCAGGCTATTGTAATAGAGTAGATAGCATTGCCATTGCATCGACAACCTTTTTCTCTGTTCTAGGTATTTTCTCAAATGTGATAGATATGAAGTATTTATTTAGATCATCTACCATTCTCTTGTATGGAACGAGCTTTTCATCCTTCATTTGGTACACATCATTGACTTGATGGATTGCAAGTTATGAGTCTCCATGAATGTGTAATTCTATTACTCTCTACTCAATTGCTATTTTCATACCATTTAAAAGGGCTTCATATTTAGCAATATTTTTTGTACAAGAAAATTTGATTCTGAATGCTTTAAGAATGGAGTATCCCTAAGGAGTGATAAACAAGATGCTTGCTCCAGATCCATTTTGTGTATAGGAGCCATCAAAGAACAATTGCCATTCTCTAGAACAAAGATTCATGATAAAAGAATATGGAAATTCCATTTGCATTGGTGTGTCATCAAACAAAGGTGCATCTACTAACTGATCAGCAATAACTTGGCCTTTAATATCTTTTCTTTCAATATATTCAATATCAAATTCACTTAAGAGCATGACCCATTTGGCTAATCTACCTATGAGGGAAGCTTTGCTTAGTAGGTATTTTAGTGGATCAATCTTAGCTACCAAATGCATGGTATGAGATAACATATAATGTCTCAAATTCTATGATGCAAAGATCACAGCTAGACAAGACTTTTCAATCATAGAGTAATTATTTTCGTATGCCACCAATGTCCTACTGATATAGTATATAGCTCTTTCTTTCTTATTGTCATCATGTTGTGCAAGTAATGCCCCCAGTGATGTATCTGTAGCGGAGACATATAAGATCAATGGCTTCCCTTGAATAGGAGGCATCAATATAGGAGGATTTGATAGATATTTCTTGATATGATTAAAGTTCTTTTCACATTCTTTGCTCCATGAAAAGGTCACAACTTTATGTAATGTCTTTGTGAAAGGTTGTGATATGTCTACTAGTTGTGATATGAAACGCCTGATACATTGTACTCTCTCTTTCAATGTCCTCATTTGACTAATGTTCTTTGGGGGTTGCATCTCCATTGTAGCCTTTACTTTAGCTGGATCAACTTCAATGCCCTTCTTTGAAACTATGTATCCTAAGAGCTTTCCAGAAGTGACACCAAAAGCACACTTCTTAGGATTTAGTCTGAGACTAAATTTTTCCATTTTGTCTAGTATCTTTCTCAAGTCATTTAGATGTTTAGCTCTAATAATAGATTTTTCTAAAGTATCACCAACATAATCCTCCATAGTTCGGTATATCATGTCATGAAAAATAGATGTCATAGCTCTTTGATATGTAGCACCAGCATTCTTAAGCCCAAATGGCATGACATTTCAGCAGAAAGCACCCCATGCACATGTGAAAGCAATTTTCTCTTGATCCTCTGGAGCAATTTTGATTTGATTATATCCAGAAAAAACCATCCATTAAAGAATACATCTCAAAACCTGCAGTCATGTCCACTACCAAATCAATGTTAGGCAGTGGAAAATCATCCTTAGGGCATGCTTTATTTATATCTCTAAAATTTGTGCATACTCTTATAGATTTGTCTAGTTTGGAAATAGGTACAATATTAGAGATCCATTCAGCATAATCAATAACATGGATGAATCTAGCTTTCAGTAGCTTCTCTAATTCAGCTTTTACCAAGAGTGCAACATCTGGATGCATCTTTCTCAATTTTTGTTTAACAAGTTTAACATTTGGAGCTATAGATAAATGGTGCATTATGAGATCAGGATCCAACCCTGGCATATCTAAATATTTCCATGCAAAGTTGATCTTCTTTTCTGTTAGGAATGTTGTAAAAAATTTCTTCTCTTCTTCTGATAAAGATTGTGCTACATGGATCAACTGTGGTTCCTCTGTTGCTCCCAAGTTTATAGATTGAGTGGGCTCAATTAGAATTGGAGATCTATCCTATAAATGACTCGGAAGGACATCAAATATCTCATCCTTAGGCACCTCAGAGAGGTTTTCACCTTCGGATACATCTTTTATTTTTACTTTTGTAGGTTTCAAAACTGCCACAAAGTGGTTTTCACCCTCAGAACTCTTTTTCTTTTTATTTTTATTCTTATTTTTTTGAATAAGATACTCAATGTTTGACTCCGTCATGTTAACACTCAGTTCACTGATGGAAGTCCTCATAGGCTCAACTGCATTGAGGTAGAAAGCAAGGGCATAGTCATTGGGAAAGGTATAAATACCTTGGTTTAGGTTTGTGGACGTTAGATCAAGAAGGTCAAGGCATTGCATAGTCAAGGTGGTGAAAGATTGGGAAAGAGTGTCTACGGATATTGTTAGAATTTATAATCTTTCCTTGGTTGTATTATTTAAATAAGGATAAACCAAGGTATCCTTGATGTATTTTTGTCCTCTAGTCCAAGTGGGAGGACAACTCTTATTTTGTAATTCCTTTTATAAGGAAATTAGTTTATTCCTCCTTAAGAGGATTTGGACACTTGTTGCACACATCTATGAATGCCACCATTCATAAGTGTGTGCAACAAGTGTCCAAATCCTCTTAAGGAGGAATAAACTAATTTCCTTATAAAAGGAATTACAAAATAAGAGTTGTCCTCCCACTTGGAATAGAGGACAAAAATACATCAAGGATATCTTGGTTTATCCTTATTTAAATAATACAACCAAGGAAAGATTATAAATTCTAACACCCCCCTTTAATCTTTACTTGGGGATTTTACAACAAGGGGTATCAAACTCAACTTTTAGAAAATTTGCAACTTGATGTTCAAGATGAAGTAATTCGATTGTCTTCAAGTCATATGGTACTTTTGTAGATCCAAGAGAAGTACACGAGTGCTTTGAATGTGATCAAGTAGAAGCATAGCCACATCTTCATGAGATTTGTGAAAAATTGAGAATGTGCCTAGATGGATCACCTGAAAGAAAGGCATATAAAAAAAACAAGGCACTGATCCACAAGTATAATTACATCGTATAGTCAAGTTAGTAAAAAATTGATGTTATAATAATCATAAGGAACAATCACAGAGGAACCAAGAGAGATGAAAAATGAACTTGTTCACCAACATGCAATGGAGTTAACATGATATCTAACATAAATCATAAGCTCAAAAAGAACATGATAGGTATAATAAAGCTCTCATAAAAGGAATATACTAAAGCACAAATGACCACATACAAGGCCAACTAATGACACTTGCATCAACATTGTGTCAATCACATGGATATAGATAGTCCATTAATGAGTCATCTCACTGCAAGTGAATGGGTGTCCAATCCACAACCTACATGACTCATGATCTAAGCAATGAAGTATGCAGAGCATTATCACATTAGTATATTTAACAAGGAAATATAAGAGAGACAAATATAGAACATGTATCTTAAGCACTAGATCAATACAAGATTTTGAATTCCAAGCATGATTATTCATGCAGATCAAGGAGAGGTTTATGAGGAGAAACAACATATTGCCTTCAAATAAGAAATCCACCATGGGTCAAAAGGTATTTCAATAGTAATATCCTTACCATGAGGAAAAAGATCAAGATGGGTCATATCAACTTCATGAACATAAAATTTCATATGTGGAACCAAATGGAGGACAAAGCTCCATAAAAATATCATACTTCATATGTAGAACCAAATGGAGGGGAAAGCTCCATAATCATCATCCTCTCACTGAGGAACAAAGTGGATCAAAATAGAACCAAATAAATACTTTCAAAGTGGAACAAACGTAAGTGCACACCAATTATAGGATGGAGGGATACTCCACGGGCCAGATAAGGCAACTATGAGTCAGTAAAAACTATCTGGTCCACCATAGTTAACCTTGAAAAAACAATTAGCTCCCGATGCAACTTACACAAGATCAAATAAAATTCATATAAACCAATGGTATAAAACCATAAACTACTACCACATGAGCATAAAGAGATGCTATAAAAGCATAAAACTGCAACCATGTGCAAATAGATCAATAGAACATAATAAAATTGAATCAAATCAATGAATAATGAAGTCAATAGTGTAAGATAACTCATAAACCTAAATAATTGAGATAAATAAGAAATATTTGGAAGAGCACTAAGCATAAATTATTAGATATTAGTTAAAATCTCCAAGCAAGGTGAACACAAGTGAAAAATGAAAGGATGGGCCCACCATGCAAATATTTGAAAGAACGAAATCATGAATCAGGAAAAAAATTGAATAAATGATGAAAGAGGTTAGAGAGATTGGAATAAGGAAAGGATCAAGCAATCAGTTAGCAACAGTGACTTGTTAGTTTAAAGTGCAAATCAGTTTAAATTGCATAATAGTTGAAAGTGCAAAATCAAATTAACGAGTAAGTCAGTTTAACAGAATGTTAAACAAGGAGTAAGCGAGAAGCTTAAAAAAGGTTTGAAACACCATAGTTCAAGGATACATATGACCTCATGTGACACGGGGCCAACCTAATGCATATAATCGTAACTCATAGCATCAATGTCACAAAATATGTTTTGCATATGCATGAAATCATATTGATTTTTGAATCAATAAACACTATTCATTTATAACTTATATAACCACATTGAAGTACACTCACAAAATTATAAGACAAAGCTATGATCAAGCTATATTGAACTTATACCAAGGAGTCGGGTCTAAACTTTTCATAATACTCATAAAGATAATTTTGTTAGATAACTCATAATACTTGAACAATTAAGATTTAGCCTTAGTAAAAATATTAGTTGCATTAGATCAATCATATAACTCATATCTTGTGGCAAAGTATTTCAAAAGCTTCAACAACGGGTTAGCTTAAAAACAAAAAATTACCCCCTTTGCTCAAGAAACATTGAAAATTTAAGAGAACAAATGAAATTAATACATCCCCTTTAATCATATTTTTTAAAAAAAAGTGATTGAATTTAATAAATATTCTATTAAAAAAAAAATAGAAAAGTTAAATTGTAAAATCTAAAAAAAGATTAGCTTGGAATGAAAAATTTACCCCTTTGGAGTCATGAAAAAATAAACTCCTTTACTTAAGAATAATAATCAAATTGAAAGTTTTAGTTTTCCATGTTACAATTATTTAATGTGATTTTTAAAATTAAAGGAGACATGATTACAACAATTTTTTTTATAAAAAATATCCCTTCTTAAATGAAATGAAATTAATTACAAAAAAAATATCTCTAATTTTAAAATAATTAAAAATAGATTATTTTTTTTAAAAGAATCCATTTCTTAAAATAAATTTAATTGACATTATAAAAGATTAATTTTACACTTTGTTAAAAAAACATAAATTAAAAAAAAAACACATTAAAATCTCAACATAAAATGATTTTAAATATATATTGTTTAAAAAAATTCTTTTATCCAAATTTAAATATTTTAAATAAAAAGTTTGAGTTTGGTTTTTATTATAAAAAAAAACTATAAACAAAACTTTAATGAAGACAAGAATAGAATAGAAATAAGAATATAAATAAAGCTTTAAGGAAGAGAAGAAATTCCTTACGTAAGTCAAGGAATATTAAAGAAAACTAAAGAAAGAAAGAATCATAAATTTGAGCCTTCTCTTATGCTTTAAGGAGAAGAATGTAGGGAATTAAACACCCTGCAAAGCAATGATAAAAAAAGGAATAAAAAGACTGCCAATCCAAAGAGAAAGACGGTAAGCACATGACAGAAAATTGCTAAAGATGGGAGCAGAATTAGGTGGAACGCCAAGCAAAAAATTAAAATAAAAAAATGAGGCGTCACAAAGATAATTAACAAAGATATGATAATGAGTGAAGCCAACGTTACAACAGTGATAAGGACAATGGAGACCAACGTTTCAAAAGGAAAACATGGTTGAAAGGAGAAGGCAGCGAACCAAATAGAATGGATGATTATGCAGATGAAGCATTACCACCAGAAATTTAATATTTCTTAGCCGTTACAAATCTAACCAACAGAGGGTCAGCAAATGAAAGAATACAAAGTAAGAAAATGGAAAAAAGAATACACTAATTTTAGACAAAGAAATAGTGATGATTGAAAGTAGAAATAAAATGTTTGAACGTTGACTGAAAAAAATAATGATCAAAAAAGGCTATAATCAGAAAAAATAATAAAGACTACGCCAGCAATAAAAATGAACCAGCACAAGAATAATAATGAGATTCTTAACTGTAAAAATGTAGAGATATTTGGATATATATTTAAAAAGCACAATCACATAAAGAAATACAAAGAGATTAAAGAGAAAAGAGAAAACAAACAAAAATTAAATGAACTGGGATTTGAATTTTTTAGATAAAGATATATATGCAAAAGGTTAGATTAATAAAGATAAGATTTCTTTTATTTGAAATCAACAGGTAGTTGAAATGCTATCAAAACCATACATTTTGGTGACCGAGAAAAAAATGAATAATTATAAACTGAAATGAATGCAGTAGAAAGATTTGTAACGTGTAGAGCATCATTTCAAGTTCAAATCATTTAAGATTCTTTTAAAAATAGAAGTCCATGAGCTAGAGAAGTCTGCAAGAAAAAAGGAACATCATTTATAACGGGCCATTAACAGTAGTTCCACCGGATTCTTACAACTATTAAAAGAAAACTTCTATACAAGCTAGATTACAGTATGCTACGCGAGGATAGAAGGAAGAACAAATAAAAATAGAAGGCTGGCAGACAAGACAAAACAAATGATACAGCAATAGTTAAGCAGATTAAACAATAATAAGTTGGCATTAGTCTTGGCTTGGAAACGGTAAATTGAAAGGAGACATTACAAAGAGCTGGCTGCGCAGAAGACAGCTAGAAAAGTTCAAGTCTCACAAATTATTTTCCAACACATTATTTGCAACTGCTTAGTTAAGGAAGATACATGGGAAAGGGAAGAAGGCAGGTGTTGGGCAAGGAAGAGTGGTAGATTTCAGATCAATATGGCATATATACTTGCTGTATTAAAATACATAATTTTCTTAGTATGAGAAAGCTATGGAACAACAAAAGTTAGGAGTATAAAAATTGGTTAGAAGTCTAATAATATAATACAAATTGATATAATATGTATAAACAGGGGAGAGGACTGCGCAGGGAGGCTGGTGCAAAAAAAAGAAAGCTGCTCACGCAAGGTGTTGAGAGCTTCAACAAGACTGAGAGAACGATTGGAGAGTGGCACACATATGTTATGAAGGTTGCGTACTAAGTGAAATATAGATGCAATAGCAGATTAAAAGGCAAATTTAATATAGAAAACATATATACTAAAATATTTAATAGCAGATTAATTATTATTATGAGAAATATTATGCTAAATCTGTTAGAAATATCATGAACAACGATGTCAATCTTTTATAACAGTGATGCCAAACTTAAAAGGTAGATTTATTTTACTATTAAACTGCAATATATGAAGAAAACAATATTAATAAAAGCTGCTCTCAATAGGAAGAGATTAAACAAGTAGAATAAGAGAAAGGATAAATGTCTGCAGCAAAGAAAAAAGATGTCAAAACATGAAAAAAAAAATTAAAGAATAGAGATATTTCCACTTTAATGAGAAAGATAAAAAAGGATATAGAGAGCTATAAATGTCAAAATAAAATAGAGATTTGTGAATCTTATATGATGAAACTTGCATGCACAAATGTTTTAGAAAACTGAATATGAAAAGTTAGATGAAATCTGCAAACAAAGGTTAGAGAAAGCATGCAAAATATGAGATTAAAACCTTTGTGGTTTCTCAACAGAGGGTGGGTTTAGATCTGAAAAAAAAATTGAAATGAAGAAACTAAATTGGGTTTGGCGGAGAACCGTCCAAACTTTTAAAAAAATTCAAAAAAAACAACTCTTTGGCAGCAAGCCTTCCAAAGAGAGTTAGACACTAGAAAGACTAAAACAAAAAAAGAACAAGAAAGAGCTGCAACAAATATTAGATCAATAAGAAGAGGCTTGCTCCTTCGAATGACACCTTCCTGAAAATACTTAAACAAGGATTAGTAACTCTGATACCATGTTAGAAGTATGAAAAAATGAAAAGAAGTTAAGGAAAGAATCCAAGAAAGTGTAATGCAAGAAGGTATTTTATCATAACCATCGAAAGTGAGACATAGCTTTAAAATCAATCACCATAACCATGAGAATGCTCCAAAGATCCAAACAATGAGACAAATATTTTGAAAGGGGAAAGAAAAGAAAACCCCTTGTGACATTATGAATGAGGCCATAGCCTAAAATGAGAGAGAGAAGAGAGAAAGAAAGCAATATGCTCAATACAATAACTTCATCATGAGAAATGAGAGAGAGGAGCATCTCTTAAATAGAGATGAGAGAGAGGAGTTAGAATGTAACTCCCAAGTCTATGAATGTCACCATTCATAAGTGTGTGCAACAAGTGTCCAAATCCTCTTAAGGAGGAATAAACTAATTTCCTTATAAAAGGAATTACAAAATAAGAGGTGTCCTCCCACTTGGACTAGAGGACAAAAATACATCAAGGATACCTTGGTTTATCCTTATTTAAATAATACAACCAAGGAAAGATTATAAATTCTAATAGATATGGATTTTTCATCATTGGTCCTAACTCGACGCTCGAGTTCAAAGGTGATATTACAACTTAAGACATTCAATTCATGAAATGGCTCAATGTCATTGTGGAAGTCCACTTCAACCATCGATGGATCAGACTCATTAAGCTCATCATTTCTCTCTAGACTTGCATTGGGTTTAGGTGCATATTGGTGAATAACATCAACATGTTTCTCTTTAATTATCTCATCTTCCTCTGGAATGGCTCCCCATTCATAGTCATTAGATTCTTCATCTATACCTCTAGGAAATTTAAGAACATGAGTAAAGTCAGGATGAATACCCCAAGAAGGGTTTCCCTCAGATTCTGATTTGAATTCATACTCATGGGAATCTATCTCAAAATAACTACCACCTTCCTCTTTGTCTATTTGATTATCTTCGAGATTAGCTGGTTCTTGTGTTGCAACTATCTCTTGCTCTATAGTAGGTTCTTGTGTTTCTACTACATTAATTCTTTTTATTGGATCATCTTCAGCATCAAGGAGGTCTTTGATTTCTTTAGGAAAATGCTCATAAGGAATGAGTTCATCAGTGGTATCTGAATCATCATTATCAGATTGTTCTGTTGTTTCTCCCTTTAGTTGATTTGTTGTGGATGGCTCAATCTGTTCTAATACATGTGGGGAGTTCTTGCTAAGAAAGAAAGGCTTCTTCATGTATCCTAGACTTATTGTATTCTTGTTTACTCATCCACGATGGTCAAGAGGTGACAGAAGACCTTTACACTCTAATCCTAGAGGTCCTTTTCCTTTATATCCCATTTTTGTGATCAATTTATCTCCTAGGCCATATGACTTAGAAGGGATCTTAGAAGTTTCAGCATCACATTTTTTAACAACTTGAGATTCAGGTTCATCTTTGTATAGCCATGCAAGAATAGCTTCATCCTCTTCAAACTCTTGTTTAGATACTTGTTTGGCAACAAAATTTCCTTTATATGCTTCAAGAGGTTCTTTAGACTCCAGCTTGGATTGTTTCAGAGTTTGCCCATAAGGCTTAGGCGAGATAGGGAGAGATGTCAAAGATAAGACTGGCTCTATAGTATATTCTCCCTTACCATTTTCTTTGATCTTAACCTCTTTAGCAATGTCTTCCATCTTAGATGTTGAAGCAACGTCTAGCTGCTTAGTGGAAGATTCTCTATTATTAGGAACAATTTTATCAACACTCTCTTTCAAGGTATTGCAAGTTGTATATAGATCAGCTGGAATTGTCACCTCTACCCCTTCATAAGGAAATTTTAAATACTGATGATATGTAGAAGGAATGACTTTCATTTCATGTATCCAAGGTCTCCCTAGAAGGATATTGTAAGCCAAAGGTAGATCAAGAACTTGACATATAGTATCTCTGATGACAGGACCTGCTCTGATAGGTAGGACAATTTTTCCTTTCGAAGATCTTTCTTGCTCATCATATACTTTGATAGTTATCTTCTTTCTAGGATCAATGGCCATTTCTGAAAATCTCAATTGTGTAATCAAGCTGAAAGAACAAATGTTTAGACCAGTGCCCCCATCTATCAACCCATGTTTGACACAACGATTTTGGATCAAGACCTCAATATGCAAGGGCTGGTTATGCAGATGACTCAAGGAGTTATCATCTTCCTCTGAAAAGGAAATATACTGTGGAGACATAAGATGACCAGCCATAGACTAGAATTTGTCTAAATCAAGGTCATCGGGAACATTGGATCCAAGTAGAGCTTTATCTAGAATGGCTTTATGAGCTGGAGATATCCAAAGCAACTCAAACATTGAGATTTTTGCATTTGTATGTTGGATTTGTTGGACAATACTGTATGAAATAGGCCTCATGTCTTTAGGATTTGAAGATTTAGATGTAGTCTTCTGTTTAGACGTAGATGAAAGATTGAAAGGCACCTTAGGGACATTGAATGAATCTAGTATTTGTCCTTGTAGGTGTGCTTGAGCTTGTGATCAAGTAATTGCTTTAGCCGATTGATTTTCTCTATCTTTTCTCACAATTGTGATGACATTGCAATTCTCAGATAGACATGGTTCAACCATATTGATGACAGCCTTGTTTCCAGAGTATGCTTAATTGACTTTAGCACTCATATTAGGCTGAGAAGAAGAATCTTCTTTACCATGTTTAGGAAATGGTTCTATGAATGTTGTATGATCATTATTACTCTTATGATTGTCAATCGTGATGTCTCCATTATCAATTTTGTCTTGTATGATGTGCTTCAAGCGAACGCAGTTATTAGTCTTATGACCTTTATTGTGATGGAATTCATAGAAATATTTCTCTCTCCACCATTTTAGTTTAGGTTCAGGATCAAAGACTTTCATCTCAAGAAAGTAGATGATTTTGTTTGCCAATAGAGTTTTCATGGAAGATTCTAAGGATTCTCCAAGAGGAGAGAATTTATGATTAGGATCTATAGCCCAAGGTTTGTAATCAAATGACTTCTTGTTAGATTTAGATGTTTTAGCTTTAGCAACTTTGATGGCTTGGGTACCAACAGTGAGATTGAAAGCAAGCACCTTAGATGGGGAATGGATATTATCAAC
Organism: Chamaecyparis obtusa; assembly: GCA_027943335.1. NCBI lineage: Eukaryota > Viridiplantae > Streptophyta > Pinopsida > Cupressales > Cupressaceae > Chamaecyparis > Chamaecyparis obtusa. The sequence goes on from BSBK01002906.1 coordinate 165,559, forward strand.
AATGCCATCTATGACAACACCTTTATTTTTGTTACAGTTTTTGTTCTTGTCTTTAGAACTAGATCTAGATTCATACTTGTCTTTTTGAAGTGTGATGTCTCCTTTTTTCACAGGTACTTTCTCAATTTTGATCGCATTATCTACCATCTTATCAAAAGATGTATGATTTTGCATTTGTAAAGGGTAGTTGATTTCTGGAACAAGATTGTTGATGAAGATTTCTAGCTTCTTAGTTTCTAGAATGGGTCTAGCATATAGGGAAAATTTCTTCCTCCATCTCTTGAGAAATGTTAGGAATGGTTCACCTAGATATTGTTTCAGATTGCTGATGTCGATCATGGTGACCAAATGTTGAATATTGTAGGAGTATTGTTGATAGAATAGTTTGATTAACTCCTCAAAATTTTTGATAGTTGGAGGCATTCTAGAGAACCAATGAATGGCTACTCCTCCCAGAGATCGAGGGAAAAGACGCATCAAGTAAGTTGGTTCATGCATAAACTCCATAGATTGAGTACAGAATTCTCTGACATGATCTTGAGGATCAGAGTTTCCATCATACTTATCATATTTAGGCATCTCCACCCTTTTAGGGAATGGTGGCATGTACAAGTCTTTATCAAATGGAAAAGGGCATAGAGCTTCCATGGAGAACTCCTTAGGTTCCTTTTCTTTTTCAAGTTTGTTAAGTTTGACTTGCATGGCATGCATCTGTTTCATCATAGCTGTGATAGGAGTTTCTTCCTCATGTGTAATGATATCTTCCACATTAAATTTTGGAGGAAGTTTAGCTCCTTGATGAGCTAACTCTAGAAAGTATGCTTCTCTATCTTCTTTCAAGAAATTTTTCATCATTCTTTTAAAGTTATCATCATTTTGATATTGGGCAATTTCAGAAGGTGTAGGTTCTTGATCCATACTGTGTTGAGACCGATGTCCTTGGGACCCATGATGTGTCCCTTTGTGAGACATGTTAGGAGTTTTAGGACTCCCTAGATTAGATTGAGGTGGATTTTGTTGAGTACCTCCATGAATTGATGGAGGGGGTATGTAACTAGTTTTCAATCAAAAATTGCCAAGACCGTCACCTTCATAAAGACCATAATTGTAGAGTTGCTCAAGAGTTGGAGCCTGGAGAGTATTCAGAGGTATTGTATGGGATACTTCTCTAGATTTCTTGTGTGATGAAGCTCTAATTTCCACCATTAACCTTGGGTGAATCAAAAGAATAAGATGAAGACAACTGAAGAATTAATTGATTCAAGAAGATCAAATGATGCAACCTTGTCAAGATTGAGTTGGTTAAAGATTAGATCAGACGTAAATGAAGGATATTGTGCCATATAGTGTGGGTAGACGCCCAATAGATGGTGGGCACAAGCTCACAACACTTAGCCATTTTAGCAAGAAGACTGAATTTGAAGACAATTTTGACAAGGTTTTGACACAAGATGAAAAAGACTCAAATTGATAAATCAAAAGGAAAAATCAGACTAGAGAGCTTACTTGAGGAAAATAAATGAATTTTTTCTAGTTTCTACTCTATTCCTAACACAGTGATTTGTTCAATAGATTCTAGAAATAGGCTGTAAAAATTGGGTCTCTGACAATTTTGACAACTTTCTGGCAATAAAATTTCTCAAACAACTTTCTGCAGGATCATACGACAATGGGTATGCTATGAAATGACAGTTGACAAACTCATACAAAAATTGCAAAGCTCGCATGATAGTTGATATTAGGATTTTGACTTTTTGCTTTTGACTGGTGGCAAAACTCATACGACACTATACAAGCTATCATACAACAATACAAGGGTTCTAAAACAACAATTGCCAAAACTCGTATGACTTTCTGACCTAGTGGGATGACTTTTGACTCCAGAAAGGAATTTTACTTTAGATTTTGCAAATTTTTTGGTTTTCAGTTTCAGATTGTTCACAAATTTTTCTATCCAAGTTTGAAGATTATTCTGGGATCATTTGTTTTTGGTAACCAAATAGATAAGCAAGAATGCAAAATAGCAAGCAAGTGATTCCAAGCACGTCTGAAAACAATGAACAGGGGACAAAGAAACCCTACACATGAACAATCAAGTGACTGAATGTGCTAATCCCTAGTAGTGCTAATTGTGTAGGTTCCAAAAAGTTTTTCAATAACGCACATATTCCTAGAAAAATTAAAATTTGGCCTCGCTAGGGTTTGTAGTAATGGTTTGACTCTGCAACTTTTGTGATCTCAAGAGGGTGAACTCCAATCTAGGTGCACCGAGGTTTTGACATAGTCTGAGAATTTAATCAATCAAGAGCTACTAGGGAGATCTGACAGCCCAACAAGAAGAGATCACACCTGTGAAGATTTCCTCCACAAGGACATTTATATAGCGGCTGCTGCTACCATGATGAAAATGGCTATTATCGCTTGACGTTTCATCCATGTGGTTGACCCAATTAAGGGAATGTCCACTATGGTTAACCCTCTCTAAAGGTGACTCACAAAAGATACCACATGGAGACTGGTTCTAGATTCAAGGATCTGAGTTTCTGATACTACCCAAAAAGGGAGTAGAGCATAGTCCTCTAGCCTTTTCACTTTTAACCAAAACAAAGCAAATAGTTTAATCTGACATGCTAATACCAAGATTATCTCACAAAGATCTATGACATCAACCACTTATGATCTATCAACCCCTCCAGAGAGAGAATGTATCAATCAAAAGTTGAAGACACACGAATCTAGTAGAATGTGAGACTCTCTCAGCAACCTCCCTACCTACAAGGGGATCTGTCATCAAGAAGAGATTTGCATGCATGAACAAGCGAAAGAAGCCCACTCTCTCGAGATCATCCACAAATAGTGTTCATAGGGCCTACTTACTATGTTTAACAGATATGCAAGAAGCAAATCTATGTTTGTTTTATAGCCCAAAATGAAGTCTGGGATATGAAAGCAAGAAAAGTCACACAAGCCTGACACGTGAGAGCTCGTTTTAATCCAAATCAAAATGTTATCAGCTTGAGAAGAATGCCTGAATTCCTCGCAATGTGCTTAGTAGATTTTTACCTGTTTTAGCAATTTAGTTGCACTTTTTCCAATTAGATTCAACAAATATCAATAAAAAATAGAAGATTTCAGTTGTTAGGGTTAGCTGTTAGTCCAAATTTGAAAATCAAATCTGAAAAACTGCCAAAATTCTGAAATGATAATTAAATTATGGAGTCAAAACTCGTACGATAGTGGGTTACCTCCTAGACGACAGTCTGGAAACTCGTATGACAATAGGTGTCTTCTCATATGACAATCGAGCTTCCAAACGATAATGTGTGGCTTTTGATATGAGCCTCGATAAGATCACCTATCGTACGATAGTGGGTACATGCTGGTATGACTTTCTGAAAGAAGTCGTACGAAAAATGTATGGACAAAAAATAAAAGATCGTAGTCTTAACCAGAAATTGATAGAAATTGAATGGAAACCCATTTCAGGGCCCCACGGTGGGCACCAGAAATGTGTGTGAATTTTGTACCTAGCTTTAGACACAACACTTCAGTAAAACATTAGAGGTTAGCCAAAAACCAAAATCGTGCAATGAAATTGAAACTAAACTAACCAAGTGATTTACTGGCTTCTAGTAGGTGTGAGTATGATACTCTCATATCAGACCGAGACCAGTGACAATGTAACACCTAAACGAAGGATTTGAATTCAAAATATTGAAAGACTATGAATGTAGATTAAACTATATTTTTGTATTTTTCTATGCAATAATAAGAAATCTGTATGAATCTAAACTATATGAATGAAATGGAATGAAGATTTAATCTAAGAATGTTATGAATGAGTATGAAATCTATGATATGAAACTATGCAAGAGCTAATGATCAACTATGAAAGATCTCACAAATCGCCTGTCGCAAGTGCTCAATCCTGTAATCGCCAATTCGCCAAAGTAATTGTACAAATTGGAGTGTTGATAAAAATGAAGAGCTAAGCCTTGTTTTTATAGAAATCCAGGGCTTTGAGTATGAAAGAGAAAAGCCATAAATCACTCTTGATAAACTCAAGTTGATTTTTGAGTTATCAAGAAATTAGAGATAATTAACTCACAAAAATCATGCAAAAGCAGAGTTTTACTCAAAATAGAGTTTTAGATAAAATTTCAACTCATCATCAGATGTTGAGTTTCAATTTTAAAATTGATTGATAATTTCTACTTGCCTGCTTTTCTGATTGTGCATGTTTTAATTATAAATTAATTAAAAATAAAGTGATTTATTCTCAACTGAACTGATTTTTGAATTAAAACAATTGATTTATGGGTTAATCAATTAGTCATAAAATTTTTGATTTATTGTCAAAATTAAATAATATAATTAGGAATAAATATAATTAAATAATTAAGTGGTAGTATTAAATCTAATTAATTAAATATTCAGAATATTCAATTAATCAAACTTTAGGATAAATAAGATTTATCACCAAATAATTATTAAATCAAAGATAATTAGGATAAATAGGAATATTTCTAGGAATATTCCCCGATGCAGAATTAGGATAAAATCAATTAAATTCGATAATGTGCAGATGTGCCTTAGGTTAGGACTTTGATGTCGATTTTGTTTGAATTGAAGATGTAGGAGATTAATGAACCTATAGCCCATTTTTGGGGTATTACAATTATAGTTAGGAGGGAGATAATCTGGGTCTATCATTTCTATAATTTTTTTTATCTCCTCTATTTTGCTTCACTTCTAGATCTTTTATCATATCAAGGAGCTTATCAAACTTGTCTTCTCATTTAACTTTCTTAGGATCTTTGGGATTTTATAGTTTCAGATCTTCTCTTTTAGAAATTCTTCCTGCAACCTTCCAATTGTTTTCAATGGTAAGGGATACTTTATTTGCTTCTTGCAAAGAAGTAGGATTGTGTGATTTGATTTCATAGGTTTTCTTTCTATCAACTGCACTCGTATAAAATCCAATGAGAAATGAATGAACTGGCCCCATACTATTGGGTATTCTATTCAATAACTTATTAAAACTTTCATTTAATTCTACAACTGGTTTTTTATATCGCTTTTTAATACTTGTAAGTTTATGTGATGCAAATATAAGGTCATTATGGTCACCAAACTCTTCTTGAAATTGTATTGCAAAATTAGACCAGCTCGTGATTGAATTTTTGGGCAATCCCCTATACAAATCAACAACTTCATCAAGAAGGGATTGTATAAATAGCTTCATATATATATATCCTCATGTTTAACCTCATAGTTTTGTAAGGCATCCTAAAATATTTTCACATGCTCTTCTCCTAATTCTGAACCATTACTGTTGAACTTAGGGTTAATGGTTCTCCACTCATTCTATATGTCATTAGGATATCCTACTATTTTAGTGAGATCCAACTTATTATATCTTTCAACCACCAAAGGTCTTCTCATACCTTCTTGATTTACACCTTGATTATTTATCCTATGACCATTATGATGTTGGTTACATCCCCCTTGGTTTCCATATCCACCATTATGTTGTCTATTATGGTTGTAATTATATTATATACCATTGATTTTATATGGTTCCCCATAGGTGTTTTTTCCACCACCTTTGTATTTCCCTCTTTGTCTATGTTTAGTTTGATAATTTCCTCTTTTTTCTCTTCTATTTGGCTCAAAAAAATGATTAATTCATTCAATTCTAAAATATTATTCACCTTCTCTCTCCTATTGTGTGGTGGATAATATTTAGGCACTTTATTATGCCTCCTATGTTCATCCCTACTTATAGTTCATGAATTAAAATTTATCCTCCTATTGACCCCATGTTCATCCAAAGTATGTTGTGGGAGCTTATTCAAACATCCCTATATTATTCTTCAATGTTAGGAATGTCTTTTATGTTTAGAAGCTCTGTCAATAATCTCTTTACTCTTTGGACATTATCATTTTGACGTATTGCTGGTTCTTCTTCTTGATTTTATAGTTGGCATTGAGGAGTAAGAATTTCATAATTTTAGTATAATTAATATTCCAAGGATTTCTATTTTCATCAAAATAATTATCTTTAACATTATGCTCACTTGAAATGACTAAACCATTTTCATCACAAATCTCATTTTCTCTAGGAGGAAATCTTTTAAGCGCTCCAAATGCCACTTCCAAATCAGGATTCTTTATCTTGATCAATTTATTTCTTCTCTTTAGGCTCAATTCATTGTGATTTTTTTTCCTTTGGTTAATGACCTTCTACCCCACATATACTTGAGCACTAACTATCTCAAGTCTTCCCTTATTCTTTCACAATTCACTTCTTCATTTATATATTGTGTATGCTTAGGTAGATTCACCACCTCTCTTTAAGAGGAAAACTTTATGTTTTGAGATCTTCTCTAGTAGAGTATCTTCTTATGTCACCAAAGATTCTAGAAAAAAATTTCCAAACAACTCCCTAGTAGAGTCACCAATCTATCAGGTGGTTCGGATGGGGAAAAATGAACAATCAAATCCTCAAAAAATTAACACCAAAGTTTCTAGGTAAAATTCAACAAGATTTTTAATATACAATTCCCCAACAAAGTTTCCAATCTGTTGGTTCCCAAATCAATCAATTGGAAATCCTATGAACTTTTCTAACTTAGTGCTTGGATTTTCCAACTGACTTGGCTAACTAATGGGCATATTCAATTACAATCCTCTTCCCTTGCACTTTAGGCTTTGCAAAACCAAGGTGGGTAGGTCTATACCTCAACGTTATTTGTTCGTAGGAGGATTTTTATAGAAGATAATCTGAATCCTTTAAGTGATTCTCTTAAGATGTCATTTATTCTTTAAAAAAATCAAATTGAAACTTTTTAGAATGCTTGAATGCTTGAAAAGTGTAAAGTAAAATAAACTTGTGAAAGTATTGTGAATTTATTTATAAATGCAATATGCCAACCAAAATCCAATATTAATGTAAGACCAGTGCCTTCACTTTCTTGGGTGATAAAATTATGTCTTAATGATTATATGTTTAACCTTATGAGAAAATTTATAAAATTCTTACTTGAACAAATTGATCACTTGAAAGGTATATATCTATGTTTTTTTATTATTTGATATGCCACAATTAGTCTTACTTATTTTAACTTTTTCTTAGAAAAGGCAAACAAGATAGAATTAACATGCAAATCAATATTAATTATAATATTTAAACTGTAACACAATTTAAATAATATTTCCAAAGATAACGCAACCAAGATCGATTTCTTGAAATAGATATCACAAGGAACAAATCAAATAAGTATAATAATTTGCACACCTTGAAAGGATAAACTTCTAATGCTATATTAATTATGGAAATAAAGTTGCATGCAATCGAATACAAAAACTAAAGAAGAATTCTAATTGTGCATTCTATAATAAAGTTCTAAAATAATCCTAAAAGTGCTACCCTCCCATTATAAAATGACCCTCTTTATATAATAGAGGAATCTATAAGGGTGAAAAGACATGCCTTTTCCCCAAAAGGTGCAATAATTATTTTGAAGCTACATGAAAATTAACATAACTAATAAAAAATGTATGAAAATATCATGAACATCAAGGATCAATCTCCTAATATGGCACCCCATCTATGAATATTATCTAGATATTACTTTGAAGCATAGGTGTTTGCATCATAAATGATATCCTTGGTAGTATACTCCAGGGAAATCAAGTGCTCCATTTGTGTTTTGGTCCCTTCTAAATCTAGTCCATCGGCATGAGCAGTGTCCAAGATAGTTGCAAGGATAGTTTGGCATTCAGAATACATCTCTTCTCAGAACTGTAATTCCTCACTAATACTTCCATTAACCCAATATTGACAAAAACATTTGGCACAATTAGCTTACCTAGATTCATCTTCCAAGGATGGAAAATGGGTACGGGGTTATCTCTTCTCAACTAATGAAATAGGAATAATTCATACCCCCTAATTTTAGTCCAAATATCCCTGACGAATTTGTATCTATCCTCCAATTGGTCTCTCTCAAGAAAATGTTGTTTCAACCTTCTTGACTTTGAACTAGGGGACTGCATTTGGTCAATCATATCTTGATTCAATTTCCTGGTTAGGGTTTTCTCTTATGGTTTTTTCCTCTTCACTTTAGATTCTCTTCTTTTTGTTGGTTTTTTCTTATTGGAAGTGTTGGATGAATCCATTTTGGCAGTTATTTGTCAGTAAATTACTTCTCACCTCTATAATTATGTGATCCATTTCCACCCTACAAATTCACTCTTTTCTTTCTCTAATATTGGTTAACTCAAAATGCCCATAGAATGTATTGAATTTAACAATTCGAAAAGAAATTGAATGAGTAAAATGCCTCATGTAATTCTATTACTCCATTCGATCTAAGAACTTAATACTATCCTTTGACCTCTTTTTGAAAATTTAAAAACTATGAGACAATGGTTGGGATCGCCCTAATTCATTCTGATCAATTTTACTCTTATGTGCCATCATCAAGACCCTTGATTTAATTTTGTGATAAGTCTTTTATTGATTACCATTGACATAGGTCACACTGATCTTTTTATTGGGTATTGGTGTGACTTTCACTTTTCTACTCTTCAATAAAAAGTTTTTTTGATGAGATCATCGATGTAAGTCTTGTTGATGTTCTTATCTCATCATTATTGATGTATGTCTCACTGATAGGATATATAGCATTTTTTCATCTCCCCATTGGCATGTATCCTCTTGATGAAGTCATTAGAGCTTGGCATAAAATTTTGACTGCCTTCCTGATGGTATAATCTATACCAATGAATTACATCGATAAGACTTTCCCTGATATGTTTTCCTTATCTCTATCAGGGTATATTTTCCTCATGCCAAATATTTTGAAACCTTGCACTTTCCATCGGTGTAAGTTATATCGAGCTTTCCATTAGGTGTCAGAAAAACCTTTAAATAGTCACCCTGATAGTTTAAGTTATATCGATGACATTCATCGACTAGAATCCCTTCGATATTATTTTCCCTTTTGTAACTTTTATTGGTATAGGTCTTACTGATGGCCTCATCAGGCATTGGCAAGACATCATAAATTTTGGCCACTTACCATTTCTATGCAGATGAACAATAATGGTATGTGTTTTTCCAACCATGCATTATTTCATTAGTTTCATTTGTCCATCAGTATTACTTATGCAGATATGACATTAAACCAATAATCTCCTTCATAAATTAAAATCCCTTAATTGATACATCATTCACTGATACATTCTACCTTTTAGTTTTCCTTCCTGATATCTCATCGAGATAACTCATGCTAATAATAAAATTCTATAATTATCCAATTAGGTTAACTAATACAATGTTTTAATAATATGAAATCTCATGCCTATTCTTTTAGATTTTTCCTATATTGGTGTAACATCCCCTGTAGTCTTGTCGATGGTAGACTTTAGTACCAAAACATAGTTGAAGCACTTGATTATGTTGTTCATTTGGGATCATCTTGCACATGAAAATGGTAGCATTAACTCTTATGATGATTTAAATATAATGTTGAAATGATGTAAATAATTTCCAAACATGAATACTAATAATAAGTAAAGAACACTCCCTTCTTTGTCATAAAAATATCAACTTATGTAATCTATTGGCAAGACATGATGGATTATAAAGTATCACTTGATGGAGAATAATAAGTGAAAATATAGGTTCTAACACCTCCAAGGGCATTCCTAACTCTATCTCTATCCTAACCTCTTGATACAGAGTGTCAAATGATAGAGACTATAAAATATGACTCCTCAAATCTACATTGAGAGAAATGGCAGACAACTCATATCTCTTCTTTCTCAAAGCATCAGCTACAACATTCTCCTTTCCCTATATATACCTAACCTCAAATTCACACTCACATAAAAATTCCATCCATCTGTACTTTTTGGCATTGAGGTTAGGTTGTGTGAAGATATAATGAAGGCTACAATGATCAATGTGAAGCTCAAATTGATGGCCCAAAAAAATGTGCCTCCACCTCACTAGGGCGTGAACAACCATTGCCAACTCCAGATCATGTGTGGCAAAATTATGCTCATGGTCCTTATGATTCCTAGTCTCATATGTAATAACATGGACCTTATGCATCAACACTAGCCCAATACCCTCAAGAGATGCATCAGTACATACTACAAAATCACCTGAGATATTAGGAATTGTCAAAATCAGAGTACTAGTCAACTTCTCCTTTAAATATTGAAAATTTACATCACGCACTTTTGTGACCAAATAAAATTCTTCCCTTTACTCTATAGGGAAGTGATTGGGTGAGCTATTCTATAAAAATATATGACAAATAGCATGTAGTTGTAGACACTAAAAAATGGTCAATCACCTTGTTTCTTTAACATGTGTTCTATGTCACATTTGATCTTTATCATGTGTTAAAATAGTGTCATTGTTCTTATTCTATCTAGTTACTTTCCAAAGGGCTAATGAACCTATTTAATCACATTTTCCTAAATCATCATTATTGTTAATTTTATCATTTTATCAATATGTCCTAATTCTTTGTTTTTATTTATTTTGGGAAAAACTTTGTATTTATATTAATAATAAACTAGTTCAAAAAAGGGCTCTCGAAGAAAAGAACCAGAAAAGAAAAACTCTATTTTTTACCCATCATAATAGAAAGTTCAGAGAAGTTTGATATTTAATCAGATACCTAAGCTACCCAAAACCCAAGGCCATTTAAGGGCCCAATTACATCTTTAACAATTATCCCCAATATACAATGAACATGCATACATACATGAATTCAGGACAACCTCAAAACAAAAGGAAGTTTTTTACATCGAAGAAAAATTTGGAACTGAATACCACCCTGCCAATCTAGTAACAGGTGATCTCAAAAAAGAGAATCCTAAATCCAGCCCACCGATAAGAAAGAAAAATTATTGTTGGATCTATATAGAAGCTAGTCAAAGATGTAATAAACATAGAATATACTTCATCCAAAGAACCCATCGTTCTTTTTTAATTAGCCGCTATATACTTTGTCCAAAGAAGTCATCCTTCAACTTTAATAGACGCTCAATAGAGATACATAAATAACTGTAGAAAAATTATAGAACCAAGATCTTGCAAAAAGATGTTATCCCAAAAAAAAATATATGAGAAGAATTCAAATTCCATGGTATAGACCCTCACTCCCAATTGTGAAGGAGGATAGAGGAACAGAGAACTCCATAACCTATCTACCTCACTATGCAGGAATGCTTCCGAACCTAAGGCAACTTGAGAATAGACAGGTGAAGAAGAGGATTCACCCATGCATGGGTTCAAAGGATGCACGGGGACATCCTGAGAACCAAGAACAATTATGGGGCATCAAATTGCCTCCCACAGAAGAAATACCCATAGCCAGAACTAATCAAGGGAGAGATATCCATGTAGAAGATAAGTATCGTACTTAGGGGGAGTAATTGATATATTGTGGTTGAATGTTTCTTTGTCCATTGATTTGGTTTTTCACATCATATGTTTCCATCAATTCCAAAGGGAGATATTGTTGGAGATTTCATGCATATATGTGATAGCATTAATGTTTTATAATTGGTGTCAACATATTTCTTTATTCTTGGCAGTTTCCTAGTTTGTTTAGTTAAGAGTTGTGGTCAAGGCATAGACAATGTATTTGATATCAGTTGTTGCAAAGCTGTAGAAGTGTTGTGTAATTTTTGTACTTGATATTTTCCAAGTTGAATAAATTTTATTTATGACTTGAGGGAGTTATGGTTGATTTATCAAAAGATTTGTTTTGGTTATTTCAGTGGAGACAATGTTGCATTTATTAGATCAGTTAGGATCGGTTATGCAATATTTTTGGTTTCTAACTAGGTGGTGAGTTAAAGACGTGGATATCTATCCTCATTTTGGATGGTTTGTGATTTGGATGCTAGAAAGCTATTTTATTGAGTGACAAAGGTTGATGTTTAGTGTTCCCAATGAATAGTGTAGAGAGAGTTCTGATTTCTGAGAAAGAGATGTTTGTGTTGTTGTTGTGATATTCTATGTTTCTTATTGATGTTTCTATATCGTGTTTGTAGATTGCATTGGGTTATGTGATCAAATTAATTAATTTGTTTATGGTTTGTTGGTATTTTGGCTGACTTGTTGAGTTAACATGTTGTGAATATTTAAGGCATGATCTTTGGATTGTAGCATGTTTGTGGATGGATATTTGTGTCCCAACTATGTCTTAGTTAACATGTCTTAGATTGTGTCAAGGATTGTATATTACTCTTTGTAATGTTTTTTAATTAGGTCCCTGGTTGACCTTGTAATAATTTGATGCAATGTATTTAAAGATAAAGTCATTTGTAATTGTGAATGGATGAGATGGAATGGATGTGAGACATTAATGATGGATAGAATTATATATCAATGGATGTTTGATGAGGTATGAGTGGAATCTAAAATAAATTTGGAAAAAATTTGTACTTCATTGGAGCTGTATTGACATATCAGATGCTATCGGCCAATTCACAAAATTAGTGGATTATAGTCCATTTTGGGGTTGTAGCCCTAGTTGTATTTTGTGTTGTTTCTCTCATTTTTATTTAAGTAGTGAACTCTAGGAACTGATCCTAAATGCACATGCATTCCTCTTTGTACCTATAATAGGGTTACATCATCTAGTGGGTTTTATCCCCACTGTGGATTTTCCCTTAACAGGGTTTCCACACACAAAAAAATTTGGTGTTATGTGTTCTTGTGATTATGGTTCAGTTCTTTAATGTTTATTTTTAAACATTTAAGTCGGGAAGTTAAGCATTGGTCAAGTTTTTGTTTGACACAATTGATTCACCGCCCCCTCTCAATTATGTGTGCTACCTTATTTCTATTAGGAAAAAGTGAAGATAGGGAAAAAACTAACATGCCCCAGTCCAGAAAATACTAGGACCAAGGAGAAATGACATACATATCACTTAGAAACCCATCCTCATCCACTTCATCATCATCCTCCTCTCCATCATTTGTCTCCAAAACACTAGCTCTCTCACCTCCTCTCCCACTTCTTGTCATTTTTAGGTGTGGAATATTGGATGTTATTGAATTTAATCTTATTCTTATTAATATCCCATGACATCTTATATTAGTATGTGTATGTGTACCATATATATCCAATATCCTTTCTTCATCTTCTTTTTATTTTTTTTATCTTTTCATAGTAAATTTTTAACATTTACATCTTATTCATGGTGTTATATATTTTCATTGAAATCAACTTTGTAGGCATCAAGTGCATTAGTAAGCATCTATATGAGCTCTAATAATAAGGCCCAAATTTATTTTACTATTTATAAATTCCAACTTCAATTATAATCCATGTCCTTATTTTAGAAATGGTATCACTTTTAATTAAAGTATCTTTGATTAGTAGGTTGACATTTAACTTTCCAGTGGCTATTAATCTTGGTACCTCTATATTTCATTTTTCTCTACCTTATTTGTACAATCATATTTTAGTTTAATAGCCAAGTTTTACCATATCAATGCCTCACCCTATACATTTTGGCCAAAATTTGAACAATCTCCTCTCTTTTAGATACCATCTTCTTTATCTAATTTTATGTTATAATTCTTGTATAGTAGTTTTTTTTAAAGTAGTGTACTCATCTTGAGATAGGAGGATAGGATTGCTAGGAAATTGTTCTGCATTATAGATTAGGCATACTAGTTTCTTAATACATCCTTTAAAATGGATAAATTTCATTTTGATTTCCCTTTCAATTTTTCTTTCTTCATTGTGTCCATTTTTGCATCATATTAAATATTAACTCAGTAATTTCTTGTTCTCTAGTAGAGTTCCCAATGTTAATAGTTGAAACTTGATAAACTAAAGGATTCATATCAATTTTTTTCAGTTTAAATGACACTTGTAGAAATTGATAATATTTCATATCTTGTAGCATCCCTTGCAATAGAATATAGAACTTTATCCCTTCTCCTTGAGTTACAAGTTTTTTTCCTTATCATTAGGCTCTTCAAATTAATAGATACTAACTCAACTTTATATTGAGTTTGAAGTTTATTCACAAGCCCAGTAGGAGTAGTTGAATCACACCTACGATCTTGTTGACGCCTAACAAGTGAATTTTGTTCTATCCTTTGCTCTCTTGTACCTTACTTTGTCTCTTGATAAATTTCTTCGGGTATTACATTTCAAAGGTTGGAACATTTATATCCTTTTGTTTCAAAACCTATTCTATGAAGCTATTAATTTCAACCTCCTCATTAACTTTTAGTACATATTCATTTATAGACATATCTTTGTGAACTTTACTTAATATTGCCTCTTTATAAATAACAACATCAACATTTTTATTTTATTATTTTCTATTCTGGTTGGACCTAGACATAAAATAAAAAAAATCTTTAAATTAAATAGTTCTTCTAAGAATCATACTTCCTTATTTTAGTTTCAAAAAAATTCCAAGTACCTCCCAATTGATTCTTTGATTATTAAGGTGATACCTAAGCTGACTTCTTTATTTTCTTCCTTAATGATAAACTTAGGAAAATGAAAATTACTTGTTACAATTTATTTGATTATAGTTGGATGTCAAATAGGTTAGCTTTGTTTTATTCAATGTCTTCTCGAGTTTTCTTTGCATTTATTACACATATTGAGTCTAAATTAATGATTTCACTTTCAATTTGTTTAATACTTTTTCCTCTCTAGCTAGCTTTACTCTTTGCAATTCTCCAAAAATTCTTATCAAGTATTTGATATGGAAAGAGGATATAGGAAGATATTATCAATTAATGTTGTGGAAGGTATATACCACTTCAACCTATATACCCTTGGACTTTGATTTATATAAATTTTCATCAATCCCATTTTATTCATTTGTGGATGATTCTTAAATATTTTCTTCAATTACTTTGTATAAAGTGTCATGATTTAGGCTATCAAGGCATTTGGATTTTCTAGGTAGTATTTCAAAATAACTAATTTTATAATTAAGTTAATATATAGAAAGATACAAAAGTTCTAGCTATAGAATATGGTCATGAGATAAAAGTTGAAATGGGATATGCATTGATTTTGAAATTAAATATGAATTGGGTCTAAATCTCAAAATTACATTACAAGTAGAGATGAGCTATGTCTATCATAGTTCATGCATAAAGGTCTATCTTTATGTACTCTTCTTGTGCAAAACATTTTCCATTGTTCTCATCAAGGAAGTCGGAGCTTTTATATATATATATATATATATATATATATATATATATATATATATATATATATATATATATATATATATATATATATATATATATATATATATATATATATATATATAATTTTATTTTATCTTTATGCGTATATACATTTCTATGCATTGATTCTTATTCTGGGAATAATAATGCCATAGGATGTTAAGTCTAGCATAACTCAAGTACGAATTACATAAATTCTTGATAGTTTTGAGAGAATGTTTTTTTAATAAATTATACATAACAAAATACTCTGATATATTTATCTATGTGAAAAATTATAATATTTAAACAAGTACTCTTATTTTCATTTGATCTCACCTAATCCATAGATGAATCTTGGTAATAAAAAGGTAAATGAAAATTGAACTTTAAAGTTAATGTGGTAATATTCTCAAACAAAACATGCATTATAGGTAAATTGGAAAAATATCTCTACCAAATTCCATCTCAAAACAATTGAATTTTTATAAGTATATGCTTCTATAGGTTTCAATGTCTACTTCACTTGAGTGGGTAACAACTAATGCAGAGTTATCTAGGAAAACTGGACTATAAAAGGGGTCTTTCTATTCAATCACGTAGTTCCATGAATATATTCTAAACTAAATTCTTCATATTCATCATACTTAAATTTGAAAAATCCTTTAGTATCTTGATCTCATTCTTATAGGGTATGCGGGTAGTCTAAATGATGAAGGATTTTCAAGTACTTAAGCATAAAATATATAATAAATAAATTTATATATTCTCACAAATAGGAATAAAAATCTAAACATAAGTATTGGGTCTCAAAAATGTTACTTCCTAGAACCAACTCTCACTCAAAAGTCTAAGTTTTTCCTCATCTAGGTGAAAATAATTCATGAACAAAATAATAGAGGCTATAAAGAAAAATCTATGTGAGTGGGTCATATATCTAAGTTACACTTTGATCTCATATTATACTTGGGAGGGTATTCCAAAAGGAATAACTTAATAATTATCGAAATCACTTAATGAATAACAATAAAAAAAATAGATAACCAAATCTAACTTGATGATTTGGTCTCATAAAGTATCACTAAACCGGGAATAATTAGCTACCTCAAAACTATTATGTAAAAATTAATAATATACAATCATTTCCCACATTAAATGCATTCATATAAGGCCCACTCAAGATATTCTATAGTTATATCAAGAAGCTATATGAATGTGTAAAAACAAATCCTAGTCATATACTTCTAATTTGTGTGTTTGATGGATAATTTGATATTGATTAGGTGGGCTGAAAACTAATTCCTTATTCATTTGGATATAGAGTCTCATATAACAAAAATGAAACAATAAAGGAAACATAGAAGATTTAATTGTGTCATTAGATTACAAGCATTACATAGTGAGCATATAGGCAATCCAAAGTAAACTAAATGAACCAAATGAAATACAAAATTACTTATTCCGAGCCTATATTATTTTAAAAATATCATATTATAAATATTAATTACAATAATGTAACAAAGTCGAATTAGAGAAAACCTACACAAAAGTTATAATTTTCCTTAAAAAAATACAAACATTGTGGAGAGATTCATTGGACAATAAAAATACATTTAACCCTTCGCATGCCTCACACATTATTTTTCCTTATATAGTTAGATATGGAATCTTCACATAACTCACACCTCCATTTCCCTTATATAACTAGATAGAACATGGCTAAGACCATTGATTGACCCTTGCATCTACATAGCTTGTAGTCACCTCTAGAAAAACCAACCTCTTTTAGAATGAGAAAATTTCAAAACATATACACAACCCTAATCAACAACATTGTAGCATTTTGAAGTCAATAGACAAGGAATAAATTACATCCAAAATGAGTGTCATGGATTGAAGGAGGATGATCAATATTAACTTTGGTTGGTAGGAAGACCTTCTCCAGTAATGTGAGTTGATGCATATTAGGATAGTGATAAATAAATTCATCAAGATGAAAAAATGCCAAAAACATATGGCACACCAGCATGCCACATAGGAAGAAGTAAAATTTAAACATTAAGACTCCCAATAATATGAGGAGTTGTAAAGGGCTAGGCTTAAGCCTTGTAACTATTGATAAAAACCCACCAAACACATCTAATATTTCATCTCCCTTTGTGCTTTCCATTTTCCATTCTCTACTTCTATCTTTCACCTATGGATTCCAATCGAGGATCGAGAAAAGAAGGTACCATACACAAAAAGAGGATTGAAATATCTATATCCTTACAAAATAAAGTATCAATGGTTGGGTTTTTTTCCTATTGGATGTCCTCTTTGCACATTTCTCCCTTTTCTCGTGTTCATGTTAACTTTTTAGGGGTTCCCATCCCTTTAGGATCTATCAAAACTTAGCAATTTTTTTTTAATTTAGAATTTTGGAAATAGGTTATAGATAACAGAAATAATACAACCAAGATCACAACATACCATGATGATCCATATATGAAAACTTCTTAGATTAGTTATTAATGTCAGGCCATATTCTATTGATAAATCTGAAATAGATGCATAATCAAGATCTTTTTATGAGAGAGATAAGATATTAAACAATAAATGAAATTAATCAATTACAAACTGATGATTCAAGAGATGTGAAAATGTCAAGATAACAAGGTTTTATTAGGAGTTCAAAAAGATATTGTAGAAAAATGACTTCTCGAATTAAAGTACATTAATATCAAACCAATACAAGGTCATTATGATATATACAAAAGAATGCAATATCGATCTTAAACATTAGTGTAGGGGCACCAGTCTCCTCAAGCTCCTTTTGTGCAAGCATAGTCAAATGAAATATTTTGATGGTTTATGGGTGTTTTGAGTCTTTTTAAATTTAATAAGGTCCATTGGAGACCATTTTGATGTAACTCCTATAATTTGTGATCATATTGGCTATATGGGAAAATTTGCAAAATGATGTTGTAATGTTGTCATTTTTATAGCAAATGTAACGAAGTTTTTCATAAGGGGTCACTTGGCTTGTGTTTAAGAAAGTTTAAATATCCATGTGTTGTAATAAGGCCTAACAAGGCTATTTGTCAAGATATAAGATCAATTGTGCAAGTTATTAGTAAAATTGCTAAGTTGTCTTAAAATGTGCAAAATTGTCATTAGACAAAATTGCAAAAAGAAATGCAAAAGAAGGAACCCAAGGACCATGGAAATTTGAAAGTCAATTTTGTCAAGTTTGGTGGTTTTTTTAATTTTATAAATTCTTTTAGAACCTCAAGGAAGAGCTTGGAGATCGTATGTGAAGAAAACCAATGAGAAACCATTACATTCTACCTATTGTAATTCTATATTTTACTAGTTTTTCCTATGGCTCTCAAACATATACAATCATGTACGGTCACTTTGTGCCATGAAATTAATTTGAGCTAGTAATTTGGCCTTCAATTTCATTTAGTTTGAGGATCTTTCATTATTTTTTGTGCTTTTTATAAGCTTTTTTTTGTAACTACCTGTACAAACCCAGTGACAAGGTTTGAGAAGAAAAAATAATAAACTCTTAAGCCATTCCACCCATTGAGTGACATTATAACTTGGTGGAATGGAATATATTGTTCTATATTTGTGTTTGAATGGTTTGTAGGAACAAGGGGGTTCATTTGGTGACTTTATAGTGATGCCTTAAGGGACTATTACCCATTTCCAAGTGAAATTGAGATGTTGCTGATAGGGTTTAATGATACCTTGATGTGGATGACCATATAAATGTCCATGATGCATGTGCACACCTTATTAAAGGTGTTTGGGGGTGTTGGTGAAGTTTGGGAGGGCTTGGGAGTAATATTCTCAATAAACCCTCTTGGATCAAACCAAAAATAGACCTATAATGAGGGTTTGATGGTTGAGTGACTTGATGGTCATTTACCCTAACAAAAATGATGAAATAACTCCTTTTGTAACCTATCTAGAGGATTGGAGTTGAGTTTGTGGAGTGGGGAGGTGATTCCTTGGTACTTACTTTGGAAAAGAGGGTTAATTGTACCCTAAAAACAGTAATAGTCCTTTATTTAGTCAATATGTTACAAAACACCATAGGATGAAATTCAAGTATGTTACATAACTCGCAAAATAGGTATCTGAAATGATGCTTTTCCTAGGTCTCTACAACATTTTCTAAAAGCTATGCCCAAATAACCATGTGGATAGGGCTACAAGGAGCATGGGATGGGATTGTGAAAGTATGTTGAAATAGGAGTATAAGGGTGGTTAAAAGATTGTTTGAACCTGATCAATTTAGGGCTATTTGTAGGTTTGCAACTACCTTGCATCAAACATGAATCAAACCAATTCACAAACCAATCCTAAACAATTGAATCCAGAAATTATACAAAATAGACATCACAGACTCTGAAAATTAAAATTCAATTCAAGAACAAAAGCACTCAATCATTCTTATTATTATATTGATTCGTGAGTATGCCATCCATGCTTCTTGGTTACTCACCTCACAGAACCAAATCAAGAAAGGGACCCCACTCTAATAGTGCTTAGCAATGGGATAGATTTCGTAGCGCAGGTTGCAGCTATCCATGAAAATTTGAACACCCACCCTACCAGTGCAGCAGCTGAACATCTGCTCTATCCCCTTGGAAAGACACTTGGCACAGTCCTTAGCTGAAACATCTCTCCAGCACATGTGCATGCCATAGATGGTCACATTGGAAGAAACAACAGTCGACCCCAAAGCAAACCTAATATCACTCGCAGGCGCCTTAGTCGAAAGATCGGCCATCAGCCCGCGGGCAGCTTCATTAAAACGAGCGTCGTTGTCACTGTTCACGTTTTCGAGGCCGAACCAGTAACTGCCATCTATCTTGGACAGGAAACTGTAATTCTCGTAACGAAGGAAACAAAACTCCAGCTGAACGCGGGCTCCAATGGCGTTAGGGCAGTCGCGGGTGATGGAATCAACAGCCTGCTCTGAGCAAGCACGGCAGTCAGCCGGCGAGAGATCCCCTCTACACTGCAGGCGTCCCTGCAAAGCACTTTGGACCTCTGGTAATGACTCACATTTTGCAACTGCTTGGTCTCCGGATCCACTCACACAGCTGAAGCCCGTCTCGGGCGCTTTGTCGGCTAGGGTTTTTAAGACCTCCTTCACGTTAGCGTCAAATTGGGTGCCGTTGGAGTACTTGACGACATTACATGCTGCGTATATCTCTCCCACCGATGAGGACTCGATCATAACAACAGATGAATCAATGCACTCTCCTACCATTATTGTATATGAGATTGATAGCCAAGCAACCAGAAATAGCTGAAATCTAATTGGAACTGGATCTTCTCCAGAGAAAAACATATCGGCAGTTTGAAGATAAGTGATTAAACTCTCTGAGCTGTTCACTTTATATATAGATGGAAAATGAAATGATTCGAGTATGACTAGGCCATATCTTTCAACAATGAGGGCGGCTGTGTGGATGACTTTGACTCTCAATGCTTCTAGAAGCTTTACAACACTAAATTGTCGCCGCTGATATTGCTGCTCACCGGCATGGACAGTAAAGGATAGTTGACATGGTAATCGGATGAGGACTTTGGACTACAAAAACCAAAAAAAGAGGTCAACGTTTGCGGCTCTTGATGGTAGTGGATTTGGCAGAGAGAAAGATTTCAACGATGAAGATAAAAGATTCATATGAATTAACATCAATTAACACATTATTGAAGGTTGTGATGCACAAATTGGAAACTTATATTATATTGGTTATCATGTAAGATATTATTATATTATACTAGTACACAAAGTCCATCATAAATTATTTCAATTATTATTAAATGTGACAGCACACAAAGTCTATTATATTATAGAAATAAATTATCTCAATTACTATTAGATGGTCACATTTTCATGTCTTCACATTGAAAAATAAGAAAATATCTAAATTATTCTACTTGCATCTTCTAGAAATAAATAAAAAAGAAGGGTTTAGTAAATTATAAAAGTCATTTTCACATAGTTATCTATAATCATTAAATCAGAAACTAACATTGCATAACACATCCTCATTGCACCAAACAACTTCCTTAGCTTTGAGATCATTAGGAAAGTTGATATAAAATGAATTGCTTAAAATTTCTAACTATCAAACTAATATATCTTAATTTTACATCATTTTATGCAAATTCTAGAAATCCAATTACATGTCAACCTACTCCTTAATTTCCTCAACATCCTTATGTAGCATAAAGGAATTAAGTAGCATAGATAATAGGGATGTTCCTCAAGGAAATAATGTCACATCAAATGCACTTCTTCACACAATTATTTGTCTTTTATCCAACATCATTTCACTTGTCCCCTCCCTGATCTCTACAATCTCCTTACATTCAATATCCATCATTATCCATAAATAAAGAACTATCTAGGAAAATTGGACTATAGAAGGGGTGTATCTATTCAATCGCGTAGTTCCATGAAAATATTCTAAACTAAATTCTTCATATTCATCATACTTAAATATGAAAAATCCTTTAGTATCTTGATCTTATTCTTATAGGGTATGCAGGTAATCTAAATGATGAAGGATGTCTCAAGTGCTTAAGTACAAAATATATAATAAATAAATTTGTATATTCTCACAAATGAGGATAAAAATATAAACATAAGTATTGGCTCTCAAAAATGTTTCTTCCTAGAACCAACTCCCACTCACAAGTCTAGGTTTTTCCTCGTCTGGGTGAAAATAATTTATGAACAAAATAATAGAGGCTATAAGGACAACTATATGTGAGTGGGTCATATCTACTACACTATGATCTCATCTTATACTTGGGAGGGTATTCCAAAAGGAATACCTTAATAATTATCGAAATCACTTAATGAATAACAATAATAAAAAAATGGATAACCAAATCTAAATTGATGACTTGGTCTCATAAACTATCACTAAACAAAGAATAATTAGCTACCTCGAAACTCTTATGTAGAAATTAATAATATACAATCATTTCACACATTAAATGCATTCATCTAAGGCTCACTCAAGATAATCTATAATTATATCATGAAACTACATGAATGTGCAAAACCTAATCCTAGTCATATACTTATAATTTGTGTGTTTGATATATAATTTAATATTGATTAGGTGGGCTGAAAACTACTTCCTTATTCATTTGGATATAGAGTTGCATATTCAAAAAACAAATAAAGGAAACATAGAAGATTTAATTATGTCATCAAATTACAAGCATTACACAGTGAGCATACTAGGTAATCCAAAGTAAACGAAATGAACCAAATGAAATAGAAAAATGCTTATTCCAAGCCTATTGTTTTAAAAATATCATATTATAAATATTAATTACAATAATGTCACCAAGTCTAACAAGAGAAAACCTACACATGAATTATGATTCTCTTTATAAAACATACAAATATTGTGAAGAGATTCATTGGACAATGCAATTACATTTAACCCTTCATATGCTTCAAATATTATTTTCCCTTATACAATTAGATATAGAAGCTTTACATAACTCACACATTCATTTCCCTTATATAACTAGATAGGGCATGGTTAAGACCATTGATTGACCCTTGCATCTGTATAGCCTATAGTCACCTTTAGCAAAACAAACCTCTTTTAGAATGACAAAATTTCAAAACATATACACAATCCTAATCAACAACATTGTAGCATTTTGAAATCAATAGACAAGGAATAAATTACATCCAAAATGAGTGTCATAGATTGAAGGAGGATGATCAACATTAACTTTGGTCAATATGGAGACCTTCTCCATTAATGCGAGTTGATGCATATTAGGATAGTGAGAAATAAATTCATTAAGATGCAAAAATACCAAAAACTTATCGCACACCAACATGCCACATAGGAAGAAGTGGAATTTAAACATTAAGCCTCCCAATAATATGAGGATTTGTCAAGGGCTAGGCTTAAGCCTTGCAACTATAGATAAAATAACCACCAAACACATGTAATATTTCCTCTCCCTTTGTGCTTTCCATCTTCCATTCTCTACTTCTATCTTTCACCTATGAATTCCAATCGAGGATTGAGAAAAGAACGCACCGTGTACAAAAAGAGGATTGAAATATTTACATCCTTACAAAATCACATATTAGGGGTTGGGATTTTTTCCTATTGGATGTCTTCTTTACACATTTCTCTCTTTCCTCATGTTCATTTTAACATTTTAGGGGTTCTCATCCCTTTAGGAGCTATCAAAACTTAGCAATATTTTTTTTATTTAGAATTTGGGGAATAGGTTATAGATAACATAAATAATATAACTAAGAGAACAACATACCATAATGATCCATAAGAAAACTTCTTAAATTTGTTATTAATGGAAGGCCATAATCTATTATGAAATCTGATATAGATGCATAATCAAGATCTTTATATGAGAGAGATAAGCTATAAAATAATAAATGAAATTAATCAATTACAGACTTGTGATTCAAGACATGTGAAAATGTCAAGATAAAAAGGTTTTATTAAGAGGTCAAAAAGATACTCTAGAAAAATGACTACTAGAATTAAAGTACATTAATATCAAACCAATGAAAGGGCATTGTGATATATACAAAAGAATGCAATATCAATCTTAAACATTAGTGTAGGGGCAGCAAGCTCCTTTTGTGCAAGCATAGTCAAATGAAGTCTTTTGATGTTTTATGGGTGTTTTGAGTCTTTTTAAATTTAATAAGTTCCATTGGAGACCATTTTGATGTAATTAGTATAATTTGTGATCGTATTGAATATATGGAAAAAGTTGCAAAACGTTGTTGTATTGTTGTCACTTTGATAGCAAAATGTAACAAAATTTGTCATAATGGGTCAAGGCTTGTGTTTAAGAAAGTTTGAATATCCATGTGTTGTAATAAGGTTCAATAAGGCTATTTGTCAAGATATAAGGTCAGTTGTGCATGTTCTTAGTAAAATTGCTAAGTTGTCTTAAAATGTGCAAAGTTGTCATTAGACAAAATTGTAAAAAGAAGTGCAAAAGAAGGAACCCAATGGCCATGGGAATTTGAAAGTCAATTTTTTCAGTTTTGGTGGTTTGTTTAATTTTATAAATCCTTGTAGAGCTTTGGGGAAGAGTTTGGAGATCATATGTGAAGAAAACCAATGAGAAACCATTACATTCTACCTATTGTAATTTCGTATTTTACTAGTTTTTCCTCTGGTTCTCAAACCTATACAATCCTGTACGGTCACTTTGTGCCATGAAATTAATTTGAGGTGGTAATACTTGGATTTGGCCATCAATTTCATTTAGTTTGAGGGTCTTTCATTAATTTTTTGTGCTTTTTATAAGCATTTTTATATAACTACTTGTACACACCCAATGACAGGGTTTGATAGGAGAAAAATAAACTTTTAAGCCATTCCACCCATTGTGTGACACTATAACTCAATGGAATGACATCTGGTTCTACATTTGTGTTTGAATGGTGTGTAGGAACAAGGGGGGTTCATTTGGTGACTTTATAGTGATGCCCTAAGGGACTACTACCCATTTCCAAGTGAAATTGAGATGTTGGTGATAGGGCTTGATGATACCTTGATGTGGATGACCATATAAAGGTCCATGAGGCATGTGCACACCTAATTAAAGGTGTTAGGGGTGTCGGTGAAGTTTGGGAAGGCTTGGGAGTAGTATTCTCAATAAACCCTCTTGGTTCAAGCCAAAAATAGACCTATAATGAGGGTTTGATGGTTAAGTAACTTGATGGTCGTTTACCCTAAAAAATATGATGAAATCACTCCTTTTGTAACATGTCTAGAGGATTGGAGTTGAGTTTTTGGAGTGGTGAGGTGATTCCTTGGCACGTACTTTGGAAATGTGGGCTAATTGTGCCCCAAAAACAGTAATACTACTTTATTTAGTCAATATGTTACAAAACATCATAGGGTGAAATTCAAGTATGTTACATAACTCGCAAATGGGTATTTTCTAAAAGATATGCCCAAATAACCAGGTGGACAGGGCTACAAGGAGCACGGGATGGGATTGTGAAAGTATGTTGAGATAGGGGTGTAAGAGTTAAAAGATTGTTTGAACCTGATCAATTTGGGGTTGTTTGTACGTTTGCAACTACCTCTGCATCAAACATGATGCAGACCAATTCGCAAACCAATCCTAAACAATTGATTCGAGAAATTATACAAAATAGACATCACAGACTCTGAAAATTAAAATTCAATTCAAGAACAAAAGCACTCAATCATTCTTATTATTATATTGATTCATGAGTATGCCATCCATGCTTCTTGGTTACTCACCTCACAAAACCAGATCAAGAAAGGGACCCCACTCTAATAGTGCTTAGCAATGGGATAGATTTCGTAGCGCAGGTTGCAGCTATCCATGAAAATTTGAACACCCACCCTACCAGTGCAGCAGCTGAACATCTGCTCTATCCCCTTGGAAAGACACTTGGCACAGTCCTTAGCTGAAACATCTCTCCAGCACATGTGCATGCCATAGATGGTCACATTGGAAGAAACAACAGTCGACCCCAAAGCAAACCTAATATCACTCGCAGGCGCCTTAGTCGAAAGATCGGCCATCAGCCCGCGGGCAGCTTCATTAAAACGTGCGTCATTGTCACTGTTAATGTTTAGGAGGACGTACCAGTTACTGCCATCTACCTTGGACAGGAAACTGTAATTCTCGTAACGAAGGAAACAAAACTCCAGCTGAACACGGGCTCCAATGGCGTTGGGGCAGTCGCGGGTGATGGAATCAACAGCCTGCTCTGAGCAAGCGCGGCAGTCAGCCGGCGAGAGATCCCCTCTGCACTGCAGGCGTCCCTGCAAATCACTTTGGACCTGCGGTGGTAATGACTCACATTTTGCAAGTGCTTGGTCTCCAGATCCACTCACACAGCTGAAGCCCATCGCAGGCGCTTTATCGGCTAGGGTTTTCAAGACCTCCTTCACGTTGGCGTCAAATTGGGTGCCGTTGGAGTACTTGACGACATTACATGCTGCGTATATCTCTCCCACCGATGAGGACTCGATCATAACAACAGATGAATCAATGCACTCTCCTACCATTATTTTATATGAGATTGATAGCCAAGCAACCAGAAATAGCTGAAATCTCATTCGAACTGGATCCTCTCCAGAGAAATACATATCGGCAGTTTGACAGCTGATCTTTGAAGATATGTGATTAAACTCTCTGAGCTGTTCACTTTATATAGAGAAGGAAAATGAAATGATTCGAGTATGACTGGGCCATATCTTTCAACAATGAGGGCAGCTGTGTGGATGACTTTGACTCTCAATGCTTCTAGAAGCTTTACAATGCTAAATTGTGGCCACTAATATTGCAGCTCACCAACATGGATAGTGAAGGATAGTTGACATGGTAATTGTAACGGTCTTTGAGATTTGACCCGAGCTAGATGGATTCTAGAGCGTGTTGTCTGCCCCTGGCACGTCTCTTCGTCTTCCGATCCTCATGGGCGCAATGACTTGAGGATGCATTACTTGTGAATATTGGTTACGAATGATTTGTGAGCTCTTTATGGATGCGTCGGATGCAAGTTGTGATACCGTATCGGATGAAAGGCTATGCATTGGGTTCTTGCATAGTTATTTCATGACGGGCTGTTCTTGAATGCGTGTCGGGTAAGCTTGTCGGATAAGTAAGTCATTGTTCTGATGTATGGCTTAAGTGCAATGCGGACTAGATCAGAACTAATGAAGGACTTAGAATCGGGTTTGTTAACATGTGTGTCAGATTGGGTCTCAAGTCAGTCTAGGCGGGTGCGACGTTGAGTTGCTATGTCTTGATCGAAAAGGATTTGGATCTATGCAGATGCATTGTTATTTGACTTGATGAATTTGGGGCTATGCTGTGCATTGGGCCAACATAGTTGCGGTGTAGGATTTCGTCAGGGACGGATCTGAGGTGTATTTTGGGGCTGTGAGATGTTCTAGGCGTACAGGGTCGTTGGGACTTTGTCACGGGCTAGTTACTCATAGTTGTGGCGTAGGCAAGGCTTTGAGCTATGCTGAGGAGTAATTGTCTAGGTCTAGGAATGGGAAGTCGGGGACTTGGCCAGGATAGATTTAGGTTTGTTTGCGAGCTGGTGGCACAGCGAGCTGATTCAGAACTACGTGTGACTTTGAGCTGCATTGGTTGCGGGTACGTAGGAGGTTTTCATGAGATTGGCTCGTGCAGGCCACAAGTCCATCCCAGGACATAGGTCCACGGTTTTGGAGAAGTCTCATAGGTTGGGAAGTTCTCTAGCTTGGTTCCTTAGGCGTCTTGTTGATGAAGAAGTCTTTGAGTCGAGTCTGTTAGAATACCGTGCAGGGATGTCAATTTTGGAGCGAGCTGACTTAGTTTCCGCCTAGGTCTTATTTGTGCTTGTATGGGTAAGGTGTAGTCCGTACTAGATTGTTTTGTTACCTATTTGTTGACGTCTAGAGGCGGTGCCGCACGGGTGAAAACTCTGAGCCCGTGACAGTAATCGGACGAGGACTTTGCACTACAAAAATCTAAATAAGAGGTCAACGTTTGCTGCTCTTGGTGGTAGTGGATTTGGCAAAGAGAAACATTTCAACGATGAAGATAAAAAGATTCATATGAATTAACATCAATTAACACATTATTGAAGGTTATGATGCACAATTTGGAAACTTATATTATATTGGTTATCATGTAAGATATTATTATATTATACTAGTACACAAACTCCATCATAAATTATTTCAATTACTATTAAGTGTGATAGTACAGAAGGTCTATTGTATTATAGAAAGAAATTATCTAAATTACTGTTAGATGGTCACATTTTCATGTCTTCAAATTGAAAAATAAGAAAATATCTAAATTATTCTACTTGCATCTTCTAGAAACAAATAAAAAAGAAGGGTTTTAGTAAATTGTATAAGTCATCCTCACATAGTTATCTATAATCATCAAATCAGAAACTAACATTGCATAACACATCCTCATTGTCCAAACAACTTTCTTAGCTTTGAGATCATTAGGAAAGTTGATATAAAAGGAATAGCTTAAAATTTTATCAAACTAATATATCTAAATTTTACATTATTGAATGCAAATTCTTAGTCAAGAAATCCAATTACATGTCAACCTACTCCTTAATTTCCTCAGCATCCTTATGTAGCATAAAGGAATTAAGTAGCATAGATAATAAGGATGTTCCTCTAGGAAATATTGTCACACCAAATGCATTGCTTCACACAATTATTTGTCTTTTATCCAACATCATTTCAATTGTCCCCTACCCGGTCTCTACAACCTCCTTGCAATCAATTTTCATCATTCTCCATAAATGCACAACTTTGTGTTGACTATCTTGTAAGAAGTATAGCTAACAAAACTCTAAACATGTTGATTATATATACTTTTCTAGTACAACTATAAACTTAATTTCAATTTTAACATTGATTCGTAGATTCTTCTCACCCTTTCCATTTTCTTTTAAGATCCACAATATATCCATGGGCTATGTTTTTCTAATTATTCACACAAAACTACCACCTTACAATCTCATCTTCATGTATCATGCAAGAGCATAAAACAAAAATGAAGATGAAGTTGATAATATTTACTAGCTTATAATAATATATATAAAAATTATCAAGAGATATCCTTCTCCAGATGCCTATTTTCATCAATTTCTCTCATTATATAATAAGTGTGCATCGAGAAGGATATCTCTTAGTAGATGGATGGATGGATGGATAGATGGATAGATAGATAGATAGATAGATAGATATGGTGCAAAGGGGAAGGTATTAAATAAATTAGTATATAATTATATTGTACTAGGATTATGGGTAGGGTTAGGGTTTTTATTAGGATTAGGATTTAGGGTTAGGGTTAGGGCTAAGATAGGATGTAGGGTTAGGATAAGTTTTATTATTAGGTTTAGGATATGGTTTAGAGTTACGGTTAGGGCTGGGTTCGTGGATTGGGTTATGATCTTGTTTAGGATTACAATTGTAGTTAGGGTTAGGGTCTAGGATTGAGTTTAGGGTTTAGGGTTAGTATTATGGTTGATATTTTGGTTAATTTAAGGTTATATATCATGGTTAAAATTATGGTTAGGGTTATGGTTTTAATTGTGATTATAATTTAGGGTTAGGATTAGGATTATGGTTAGGATAAGGGTGTACCTTTTTTCTTGAAAATAAATATTTTAAGGTTCACATTATTATATACTTTCTCAAAATATATGTTTGAAGGAATCATAAAGTTTTTTATGGTAGAAAATAAAAACTTGGGCCTTTTAAAATGTATTAATCAAGTTGAATATAATTATATACCATTTTGAATTTGATTAATTTAACTACAAATTTAAAAGTTCAAAATTGAATAAAAAGTGTTGTGAATTTTAAAATTATTATTTTTATTAAAGATAATTCATGAAAAGTTTACATCAAAATATCCATGAGATCAATATCAACTAACAAGTCTAACTATAGATAACCAAACTAAAATAAAAAAGATCTAATAGCTATGTTATGGACCAGTTTACATCATACAATACAAAGTACAGAGATCGAGAGTTTTAACTATTAGATACTATAACCATAAACCAGGCCATACAACATTCATGACCCTATGACATTGTTACTTACTTTAGCTCTATCAATTTCAAACATCCCCAAAGGAGGATCAATATCTAGAGAAGCAGTGGCAGGTGTTTCCCAATGAGGCTCATCTGTATGTTTAGGATTCTTGTTAATTTCTACAATATATTCCTTAATGGTATTCTTTTCTTGCATAAACTTTTCAATAGCATTGAGTTCCTCTTGATCTAGCATGTCTTTATATGCATCAAGAAAATGAGCTAATTTAATGTATGATTTATAAATTAGCAGCATCTCTTCTCTAACCAGGATCATGAAGCGACTCTTAGGAATCTCCAAGGCAATAGATACATGTAGCATGATAAGAAAGAAAGTGATTATGTGATTAAACTCAGTAAGGATTCTCCTTAAACCTTGAAAGATATCCTCATTTCTCTTGGTCCACAAAAACCAAATAAATTCGCAAAAGAGTATAGACCAGAAGGTATTGAGATTATCATCAAAATAATCAATAAAACCAGCAATAATTTCAAACCAAGATAACCCAGGTCATGAGTTCCACACTATGGGGGATCCAAGAAACATTAACCAAACCATAACTACAAATGGACACTCAAAAAAGAGGTGAAAAATAGACTCAATGACTAAACATACAGAGAAAAAAATAGGGGAGAGACTACATAAAGATAAAACACCCCCAATAGCAACTCTTTTGAGCAAGACCTTCCACATAAGACACTTTTTTTTTATTCACCAAGACAATTCTAGAATCAATTAAGGACAAAGGACCATCTGGATTATGCCCAATGATAACCCCATGCTTCATTTATCCATTGGATAATCTTGAAATCACCTTTGACAATAAAATAAACTAGTTTGGTACTAATATCAAAGAAAGAATTATCATTATTTCATTTTCAAATTCTCCATAAACTGACTAACAAAGACAATCTTGTGAGAAAATGATGAAAAACTTGATTCATGTTCTGATGATTCAATGCAATAAACTTTGCAATGTTACAAGCATATGTAAGAGGAGTATTCGGTTGTGAAACCAACTAACCGAATACCAGATTTGATAAACTATCTAACAATTTACTAAACTAGATAATGTAATAAACTATTACATGACATACACGCCAACATTTCCCCCCTTATTACATTGATCCTAAACATATCAAAATCTATTTTCCCTAGGGATCCCCCCCTTAAGGCTTTCATAACAAAACATGCTAATTACATAATATGAATACATATATTGAGAAAATCTTCTTTTTGAAGTTGCAAATCCTAAATCATGCAAGGCTCCATCAAGCTGTCTTGTGACCCTCTGAAAGGTGTAGCTTCGAGTTGTGTTCTTAAGCTCTCAGTCCCAAACTTTTGAATCACAGTCTTGAATTATTCAACAATGATCCCTAAGAGATGTGATAGATCTCTATCATTGTCTAATGACCGCAAAAGGGTATAATTCTCAATCATATAGTCTGAAGCTCACTTGACAGAAAACCATATTAAGTGCAATACCAAATCTTAAACCTATCTCCAAAATGAGTCTTAACAAGACATGCATTCTTCAAATATGTCAACACTAGAAAGAAAAAAAAAGAAAAATAGAAAGCCAAAAACACTTCTCATGCAGAACATCATCACAAAGCGAGAAGCTAACTTGAGATGATGGAAGTTCCTCCATCCTTTGATGCTGCCAACCTCCAAAATGCAAAGGTTCAAAGCACAAGATTGTGAATAAGGGGAGACTAAAAATCAGTAACAACCTCTCCATCATTTGATGTGTCCTCATGGTCAATGCATGCAACATTGCCTTCTTCAGTTTGTTCTTTTAATTTTCCTTTAAGAACATCACTAGCTCTGGTTCTACAAATCCATGTTCTGTGCCCCTTTTTCTTACAGTAAAAACATTTATTGTCTCTTCTATTTTTATTTGACCATTTTTTAGAACTTTGAGAGTAGAATGCCTGATCTATTGGATAATCTTCTTCTATGACTTCCTTTGTCCTATTTTCTTCTACTATAAGGTCTGAAATCATATCCTCTAGAGTTTGTGAAGTGAGTTGACTTAGTGTAAAGACAACATTGCTATATTTGGAAGATAAGCTATTTAATAGGATGGCCTTAGCATCATCATCATCAATAAGAGCCTTAACTTCTGCAAGTTGTCCAATGAGAGACCTTAAATTACTTATATGATTGGACATTGTGATCCCATTTTTCATTTTGAATCTAAACCATTGAATTCTTAGAGAAAACTTTGCATTGATAGCTTTTGCTCCAAACAACTTGTTTAGATTATCCCAAATGTCGGCAAAAGTGTTATCGAGATCTACATGATGAAGTTTAGAATCTGCAAGAGCAAGACCAATAATAGCCTTGGCTTTATCATCTCTACCATTCCGCTCCAACAATTTATTTGCATCTATAGGTGGTTTTTCTTTTCTGCTTACTATACCCCATAGGTTTTTATTCATCAATTGCATTTGTATTTTTATTCTCCATGTATGAAAATTGAAGCTAGAGTATTTATCTAATGAAATATCCATTGAACAACAACACTAGAAATTGCCAACCATTCACAAAATTGAAAAATAGTATGTATACTATTCTTGATTGGAAGTGTGTACTTACTATATTCTAGCTATATTAGAAATGAAGTACTCCACCATGATCCATTGATCAAAATGACCATCAAGCAATACCAGTGGATGTCTTGTGAAACATCAAAGAGCACTCCAAACCCTCTCCCTTCTTATATTGTGCAAGTATTACCATGTTCAGACTATCCATCACAAAAGCACTTGAACACAAAGACTATCAAAATAATAAAGTCAACTTAAATATTACCTTCCATAATCCTCACTGAATCAGAACTCACCAACAATCCATGAACATTCACTAATTCCTTCAATATATTACATACTTCACGGGTCATTCACAGTCACGATCCCAGCACGGATCTATCACCTTTAAAACCATTCTCCAAATTCCAACAATCAAACATGCTGGTACCTGGGAATTGACCATGTGAAATGGTTTTACCAGAGGTCCCACTCGGTCTCCTTCAAATATGACTGCAGGGTCTTTTATCTTCTAGCTCCATGTGGTTTGGACAAACCAATAACCAGTCTCGATAGCATTGCATGCCACCAGCCAAGACTATTATAACGGTTCTTTGAAAACCCTTTTACATTTTTCATGAGAATTAAACAGATCTTCATGCGACTAGAGATTCCTTTCCATATTCCTGAACTAGAATTTTGATCACTAATTATGCAAATAATCTGATAGAAGTGTGAATTCTCTTCATTGAATCGTCAGCCACAAAATGTCTTATGTAGTCATGGTGGCAGCCACTTGACTATAGAGAGAATGACTCATTTCCATTCTCCAAAGATCTACACCTTAAGAAATTAATTTTAAAAGCCTACAAATGCCATGCCTAAAGAAAAAACATAGAATCATCCAATATAAAAATCTCCATCACATAGTAAACACCATGGTCATTTTTCTCTGATACCATATGTGAGAAAATGATGAAAATTTTGATTCATGTTCTGATGATTCAATGCAATAAACTTTGCAATGTTACAAGCATATGTAAGAGGAGTATTCAGTTGTGAAACCAAGTAACCGAATACCAGATTTGATAAACTATCTAACAGTTTACTAAACTAGATAATGTAATAAACTATTACATGACATACATGCCAACAAATCTTGCCAAGAAAGAAAGCCCATATAGCTTTATGTAAATCAATGTGTATGTTTTCTTGTGAGAAGGAGGAATGTTAATATTTAAGCATAAATCTTCCCATGAACCCAATCATTGCATATAAGGATATCACCAATAGTAGAAATACCCAAGGAGTCCCAAATCTAAGTTGAACAACACTAAGTAAGAGTAAGAGAATTTTTGTTCAACATAACCCCCCACTAGAGAGATTTGTCCACAACTGAGTATGTCGGAGAGTGGCCAATAATATATATATTACCAAGAAGACTCCTCACTTGGGCCCATGCTTTCCTAAGTGAGGAGACAACAACATAACCAAATATCTTGACCTCAAAGTCACCTACTAGTATATCATTGAACCCCAAAGAGTTTCAATTTTTCCTTTCTTAGGCTTGGAGAGACTAATATTATTTCTAATGAGAACCTTCCAAGGTTCTCTTCTTGGATGGACTTGAAGATCCATTTGGAAACTAAAGAAACTCCACAAGTCTTAAGATCCTGAAGACCCAACCCCCCAGTTCATTTGGGGTACAACATCAGTTCCAGGAAACATTGTGTCTTTTTTATTGCCTTGTCCATCATACCACATAAAATCTCTCAGTGTTGTTTCCAGTTTATTGACTTGATAATTAGAGAGCAACCATGTGGATGAGTAGAAAAAGAATGAGAGATAACACCTTTTGAACCACCTGAATCCTTCTAACCAAGGAGAGAAGGTGGGTTTTCCATTTGAGATGTTTTTTTCAATCTTAAAGAAGATCCATTCGCATATATCTTTCAAAGAGGGATTGATTGCAAAAGGAATAACAAGATATCTCACAATGAGTTTTAAAATTATTCTTCATAATGTATATAATTATATCACTCACTATAATGATAGAAATAAAATCCTTTAATATTAGTTAATTAGTTGTATTATATACGTTCCTTAAAATCTAATTGTCTCGCATGAGGAATTGAAAATCAAAGAAAATGACAAGATTTTCAATTAACAATTAAATTTATGATTTTTATATTTAACCATGTCAAAAATTCAAAAGTGGTCAAGATTAAGGTCATTGTAATAGATTTAAAATTAAAGGAAGATTCGAAACAAAATGGAATCATTAATTTTGTCTGGGAGGGAATGAGATAAATATAAAGAAAAGATAGAAATAGGATTGATATTAATAGACCAAAAAATGAAGCATTTTTGTGCTCTTAGATTTTATGTAAGGACACCAAAGTTCCACCACTCTTTTGAGCATGTCCATTTCTTTGTATTAGCACAACTTTTTTCTTCTATGACTGTCTGTCCCAAATTGATATATTATTGTCTTAGTCAATAAATAAATTATAGAAATATTACAAAATAGAACTAATTGATTCATTCATATTTTTGAAAATGCATCATGTTAGTACAATGTTGAAACTTTAATATTGATAAAGATAAATTCTCAATATGGATTTCCTTTAGATCTAGAAAGTGAAGTTAGAGATGTTATAATTAATATTCATGCAACATAAAAGAAGAAGAATCATATTAACAAACTGAAACAAAGCATGATCTAAAATAGAGACAAATCTAAGCTAGCCAATTGCAAAACATAATTGTATTTCAACAAAGTAGATTAAATTTTTATCATGTATTCTTCTCTCTTAAAATGGAAAAAATGCTAAAAAATTACATGTAGAAATCTATAATATTGCAAGATAATTCATTGTAAAAATAGTTTATTTTCTTTTTGTATGTAGTATTAAATATTCAAAAATAAAGGATAAATAAAAATATATATAAATATGTAAACAATCACTAAATATAGGGAAATGGAGCCTCCCATGCCTCTAAGGTGAACTTCCCTATGAGAGTGTGCCCCTTAGAAGGGCCTTAACACCATTGTTAAAGAAGAGAAAATAACGATAGGGAGGCATAGATCTTTAACCCAATAAATTCATATAAAAAAAATATTAAATTATTGTTGCATGATTTAGAATTTCATTGACGAAAATATAAGAATAAAATAAAAATAATAAACCATGAAATATTTTAGAAACTTTAGTTTTGTGAAAATTAAATGTACATATAGGATACTGAGATATAAATAAATGATATTAATATCCAACATGTCATCAGGATTATTAGCATACAAATCATATGCCAACAGGCCCCTTTCAAGAACACACCCCAGCTCAAATTTAAAATTCTCTGACCAACCTGACACTTGTCACACAATTAGAACTTATAGCATCTCTTCTTGAGGCTTTCCCTCTACAATTCCCACATACACAACACATGTCCTAAAGTTTCTTCTACCATTCAATGGGGCCACCAATGGGATATTTGTAGGATATGCTATGTCACAAGACTTCTACGGATAATGGAAAATGAAACAAGTGTCACAAGGTGGTTAGTTTATTATCTGACATAATCATAACCTTTATTATTACTGATCAAAATGATGTCTTTTTCATCTACAATTGGTAAGCATTTTTCTAGCATCTAATCGGATAAATACACTTGCCCATATTATGAACTAACAAGAAAATCATGTTAGATTTATTGGTGTGCCAAGTGATTGAAACTTTAAGTTATCATTTCTTTGATAAAAGTGGCTAGGGGTTATTTCTATAAAACCACAAGGTCTGTATAGTAAAAAAATGAGGATGGTATTCTCATTGTTGTTAAGATAGTATTCTCACAGCTTTGGGAAGATAGAGGACTTCTTACGAAATAATTGTAAATTTATAGTGATTTTAATTCTTTTCAAAATAGTTCCATGGATTTTCATTCAGAGTTGTATGTTCATTCATCTATATCCTAGACCTTACTCTCTAACCTTGGTGTGTTTTCTCGTATTGGAATATGAAGATTGTGCCTATGTTATTGTTTGAAATAGCAAAAAGCAACTGAGAGGGGGTGGAGGGGTGAATCACTTGCTACAAAAAAAAGCTTAAACATTAAATCCCTTTAAAATCCTTAATATATGAAAACCTTAATCACATAAACCTTATTACTGATTTGTAGAAAGTAAAACATGTAAACATCAATCACCACATAACACTAAGATATTTTATTATGGAAATCCGAATAGGGTGAAAACTATGGTGGGGTTAAAACCCACAATAAGACTAATACCTTGTTAGAAGTATAGCTTATTATAATAAAAGGAGAGAATTTGCATTAAGGTGCACTTCCTAGAGTTCACTACTCAATTCTTCCTTGGGTATCCACCTTAAGGAAGTCACACTAACTTACATTCACAACTCACACTATAATCTGTTACATAAATGAACTATATAATAGAATCTCTCTATGCTTGGTTATATTCCAATGAAGTACAATCAAATCTCTTGTTGTAATTCTTTCTTCTACATAGAGATAAGAAACTTAGCCTCTAGTAGATGTAAAAAGTAAACTATAAAAATAATTCCCTGGCATATACAACAAAATTCCTTTGTGGGACACATAGATTCAAACCCTACTTCATTATATTTATCAAGAACTAGGTTGTCAAAACCTAATATTAAAAAATCCATCTCTTAGTGCCAAAATTAACCATCAAGATCTTTTCACACTCTCCAAATATATCTCCAATCTATCTCAAAGGATGAGAGAGTGTAACCATAACCCTAAAACATTTTACGGATCTCACATAAGTCATTTTATTATTCTCCTTTAGCATGTCATCCTAGAACATAAAACCCTTCTTCAAATTCATTGAAATCGGTCACCTTGATCAATGCAAAGTGTCATCTCATCAGGCACATAACCCTAGATCATCTTAAGGAATCATTTAACCTCAAACAAATAATCAAATGCATCCTTTACGAATTTGCTAGTAATTCTTTCCCTACTTCAACAACATTGTTTTCCCCCAATAAAATGAGTGTAAATGCCTTGTAGATTATTAGAATCACAAACCCTTTGAATGGTAGACACATTGATATTTCCTTTACATATTCCCAATTGCATGACTGAAGATCTTCTCATATGTTCTTGCACAAACTCATACTCTGCAACTCTGTCACACTATCATATAGTGAAATAAATGATCTTTATCTATGATACCATAACTCAACCAAAGCATCATGTTAGCATTTAAAAAATTTCATACATCATGTAGACAACATCTATATCTCCCCATGAGGTGTGAAACTTGTCATCTTTAGTACCCTTACTATGAAACTTGTCTGAACATTCCCTATTATTGGTGAAATGGTATATAAAATATTCATACTATATGATAGACATGTAATTTGTATGAATAGACATCCAAAATTTATGATAAGCACATTGACATCAAATGATAGACATGTTGGCATCAATGAAAACACATCCAACTTGCCAAAAATATCTCCCCTTTTAAGTGATGGCAACATGTGATGGAAAAAACAAGTAATGCAATCAACAACCAACAACTCTATCAATTAGTATCTAAAATACATCATTATCGTATAGAGTCCCTCTAACTCATTTTTTATACTACTCCCCCTTGGATCACTCCCCATGGGATCACACTCTAATTACATACTCTTATCTCCATCAATTTATCCCCCTTGAATGTACACTTCTCTCATCAATTGAAACTCATTCTTATGTGCAAGTATATGAACTTTCTCTTCCTTATATGATCCATCTATTTGAACACAACTCTCTTTACTTGCTAACATCTACCTTTTATTCATCTGCTTCATCTCTTCAATTTATGAGTTATTTTTCACATCTGTCTCTCTCTCCCTTTGACATCAATGACTAACATTTCAGGGGCATCTCCTACACATTTCTAACATGGATGACTCTAATGTTTTTGATTAAGGTAAATACAGGTTTTGAATGGACCCTGAAACCATTTACAAAAGATTTTCAAAAAAGTTCATACAACCATTGAACACCTACTAAAAGACAAAAAGTAGGACCCAAAATAGTACTTAAGCAATTTTAAAACATAAAACCAAGAAAGACAGTCGACATCAGCTCTGCCAGCAACCTCCCAGCAAAAAACCAACACCAGTTATATCTTTACTTCAGTGGCCTTTTCAGCCTCTTTCTGCATTTCCTCCATATTCTGGATGGAATCTTTGAGGTTGATTAGTTCCTTTGGGATATCAAGAACTTTCCTCTTGAGGTTGCTTTGGGTTCTTGTATGAGGCCTTGTCAACTGGTCTTTCCCCCCAGCATCATCAACCAACATAATGGTTGTTTTCTCCAGTAGACTTCTCTCCAGATAGGCATATACATCAATTTTAGATTCATAACAGAGACCTTGAGGCCTTCGTTGCTATGCTTCAAGATTTCTCTAATGCAGTAGCCATTATAATTTATTTTTTCATTAATCTCCTTGAGCTTTTCATCCACAATAGTAGAGATAATAGCATTCAGGTTGTCATCAGAGTTTTTTGTATTTACCTTGTGCAAGACTTCTTTAGTACAATTTTCCATCTTTCCTTTAAGAGACACCATTTCATCTTCCAAGGCCTTGAGGTTGCGACCCATTTCCTTTAGATCCTGTTTCAGCCATTTTTCCACATCAATATCATGACCTGTAGAATTCCTAACCTCCTAAAGAATGTTTTCATCAACATTAAATCCAGCATGAATCTCTTTCTCCTTCCCATCTCTCAGCCTTTTCTCTTCTCTTTTCCCAGCCCTTGTCATAGGCTTCCTATACATAGTCCCTTTTTCAATTTTTCAATTTTTCCCTTTCTTATTTTTCTCAATGCTCTCTTCCTTCTCTGAACCCTCCTCTTCCTTGGATGACTCTAATGTTAAACTATATTTGTATGGTTAATAATTCAGAGCTATAATTGTGTTAGTTTCTAAGACTAAGATTTCATTTTTTATCGAGTCACTTTCCAATGTTTGAGTAATGTAACATATCAAAAGACTTGTATTTAAACATAAAAGTGTAATGAAAAAATTACTAGTGTTTGGAAAACCTAATGTATCTCAAGGATGATAATTAAAACCTAAAAATGTAATGAAAATAACAACATATAATTTATATATCCTACCATACGATCCACAAATAGTTGGACTCTAAATGGAGGGCAAAGCGGGAACGAGAGTGGGAGCTAGGGCTTCGCAGATTGAAGGCGAGGCGGAGGAGGATGATGGCGATGCAGATGCAAGGGTTGAGGAGGATGACGGTGTTGCAGATGCGCGAGCCAGCCTCATTTTTTGGGGCTGTGTTGGGAGGCCCTTGCCTTTGGTGCATGCTTCTGTTGTGGTTACAGGGGAGCTACTCAGGGCTTCTGAGGCTCCTCTCCCCTTTTGTTGGGCTTCCTGCCTAGTTCCCTCAGCCTTTGCTGGGGATATTCTCATGATTCTACTTGTTCACATCTCTTTGGAAGGCAGTGCGGGAGCGAGAACTGGAGCTAGGGTTTCACTGGGAGATGGTGTTACAGTGGAAGATGTCTGCATTGCTAAAGCGTGGGTCTGCCTTGCTTTTTGCAAGGGCTATGCTAGGAGTCCCCTGTCTTTTGTGCATGCCTCTGCAAAGATCCCGGGGGAGCTATTTAGGGTTTATGCAGTTCCTCTTCCCTTTTCTTGGGCTTGTAGCCAGGCTCCCTTTGCTTTTGTTGAGGCTCTTCTCTTGTGCGGTTTGGCCTCAAGGGCTGGATGCAGATTTGTGAAGGAAAATCTCTCCCTACTTGGTAGAGTTGCTAAGAACTCGTGGTTGCTTGAGGTTCAATGTTGTGTTATGGACATATCTAATGGGTTTGACTCAGCTCAAGATGGCTTAGATCCTTTCTTTTTTAATGAGCCTATGACCCTAGTCTTGTCTTCTCCCCTATTTCTAGAAGATAATTTTTTATGGGAGAAAGATTTGTTGCCCTGCCTGCCTTCTAGAGTGGGGCACAGCTTCGTGAGAGATGGGCTTTCATTTTGTGGCAGTCCTACAGAATATTTAATGATGCTAAAGGGACAACTATGATGTAACGAACCTTCTTCTGAGGTAGTTGTTGTTGGGTTTCTCTATGCTTGGGCTGATAGCACCTAATTCTCTCTTGTTGGGTATGTGACTCTCCTGTATGTTTCTCACCTGAAACTGAAAGCTCCTTCTTTATGGGAGAAAGGCCCAATCTTGCCTCTGTTGGGGGATTATTTTTTGGGCTGGATTCTTTTGTGTAATACTCCTATTGAGGTGGAGTATACCCCTATTAAGGTGGGGTATGTCTAGGTGGTTATTTGGTGGTGGATTCTCTGTCTTTTCCTTCTCCCTTCACCCTCAAATCCTTTAGAGGTGGATGCCACACATCCTATGGAGGTGGTTTGTGTCGGCTGGATGAAGTGCTCTTGTGGGAGAAAAAGGCCTTCTCTCCCTTATAACTACTTGACTACTTGCAGGATCCGATTGTGCAAAGTTCATTCTCTCAGAGGACCTAATGGATATAGGACTTAGATATGACCCTGTGGTTGTGGGCATGGATCTGGTAGGTTATTATGGTTATGGGAGCCAACATAAAACCCATACTATTGGTTTAGTGAACCAGAAAACCCTAGTTTGATGTAAAGCTTAGGCTTTAGGTTTGGAGCAGCTAGAGCTTCATTATCTTTTCTTTTGGTAGCTTTTGTTGTTTTGTTGTTTGGTATTGCAAGCAGTTCTGCTGGAAAACTGTGCTGGGGGGTTCTGTAAAGCCAATTTCTTCGTTCCCCAGCTGTCTCTCTATGGTCGATGCTAATATTTCCTATCTTTCTCCGCTATTGCATAGGGTTATGGTTCCCTCCAAAAATTGACTGTATATGGTTTCGGGGCCCATTCAAAACATGTTTTACCTAATCAAAAACAACATATAATTCATGTTGATTGATTTTTAAGAGCATTAAAATATTGTTTTGCATGGACGCAATGTTCTTGTAGAAAAAATGAACAAATGTCACAATTTCAAGTTTCAATATTGATTACAAAAAAGAAATCAAATCACTTTTCATTATTGGTTTCTTATATGCATTAAAGAAAAGTTATTTAACAAGGATATTATGACATTGAGGCAATATTTAATTCTATAGAAGTCATGAATGAAGAATCATTGGATAAATAATTTGTCCAATTACCTTCAATTCAAAGTTACATGTGCAATTCTACCTAATGTTAGCTAGGTCATCCAATCAATATAAATTTGTGCATATTTTAAAAATCTAAAAAACCCTATCTATTTGTATTTGTACTATTGGCTAGCAAAAAGAGCAAGGAGATAATTCAACTTTAGTGGAAATAAATGTTAAAATTTGACAGTGACAAACATACGCAAAAGATTTTAAATTTCATTTAATCCTAAATACTTTGATTGTGTATACTTATTGTTTTCCAGCTAACAAAGTCAGTTTATAAGCATAATAACCTCTAACACATAACTTAAGGACATTAATTGATCTAATTATTAGCTCATATTTAAAAAAATTGTTTATGCTTTTGCCCTATTACTTTTATCTTTAAGAACTCTATGACTTCTATGTTTTTGTTTTTTTTTAACGAGGAGGTATCCCCGCGTCCTAGCCCAGCGACCAGCAGCCCATATCTTGGGTACCTGTGCGAGCTAAGGCGAGACTAATCCTCCGCGGGTGAGATCGGGGGCTCAAACACCGATCCCACCGGGAAAATTCGGAGGGAGTTTCGAACCCGAGACCATGGGGGTAACCCACAACCTCAAGCCTCTACTATGTTGTTAAATTAGCTTTAAAATATATTTTTTCTTTAATTTATTAATGCTAATATATTTTTGAGTTAATAAATCTTTCTCATAAATTTAACATTCACTTCTATTCATTTGATATTTCAAGATTTATATTGCTACATAAAATTAAAGTTTTCACATTGTGAGAATTTAGCAAGAAGTTACCCAATTCCAAATGCTTCATAACCATAACATCTAAAGGACATTTAATATTGCTGCCCACCAGATAAAACAATCCTCACTTAGGCACACATCAACACCACCCATATGTGTCATTGTCCATGTCCTTCAAAGTCAAATAATACTCAACAAAATGCAGCGATTCAACAACACCCTCTACATTACAATTAAATAAGATAATATTGTTTCTTTTTAAGATTATACAAGTAAATATAAATATATACATTTTCTAATCAATCATTTTTTATCTCCTCATTGACTACTTCTCACACTAGAGTCATATTGTGTTTCACACTTCATATGCTTCTCAAGATATTTTACTCTCTTACTCTTCTACTATGCAATCTTACGAACTCAAATGATTAAAGATTTTGTTTGGCTTCCTCAATCTTTACATTTTCTTCTTGCCCTACTAACACTTCAAACAAAGTTCAATGCTTTGCATCTTGTTATTATTAAATAATAATTCTATGCCAAAATATAATTTTTAATTAAAATTATTTAATAATTCTTAACTTTTTAAACCATATTCAGATAAAGAAAAAGCAAAAATAAAATGAAGTTAAATCTTCAATCTATAAAATAAAGAAAAATGTGTATTCCTTGCTGCTGCGTTCATTGCACTGCTCTGTTTTAAATTTTATTTTTAAATAATTCCAAATTCCATTTTACCGATTTGTACCCCATGAGTAAAATGGG
The DNA here is from genome assembly GCA_027943335.1 of Chamaecyparis obtusa. Lineage (NCBI taxonomy): Eukaryota > Viridiplantae > Streptophyta > Pinopsida > Cupressales > Cupressaceae > Chamaecyparis > Chamaecyparis obtusa. The sequence continues at coordinate 208,700 of BSBK01002906.1, forward strand.
AAGTAAAATTTGTGAATTTCTTACTGCCAAAATAGACAGGAAGAAAATGGAATACCCTCGTAATAATAAAAGAAACGATGTTCAAAGGGAACCTCGTACAAAATTCGAATAACGCTTGGGTAACCTGATAAAATTCGAATAACCTTTTTGTGTACGCCTTTCATTTTCCCTTCGCCCTCAAGGTTTCCCCACCTCCTTTATGCCCATGGAAATTTCCTCGTAGCAAGCTGCATTGCAAATGCGAAACACCAAATTTTAAAGTAGAACATAGTCTTGCTTTTTTACAACATATTCTCTAGCATAGGGATTTTATAGCTGCTTACTGTTATGAGGTGTGAGATTGTGGTCAACTTCTAATCAAGTTATATAATTATTAGAAGTTAAGTTATAATTAAGTATGGAAGTCATTGTAAAAGTATATATAAGAGTTAGAGGTAAATTTATTATTTATTATATTAGTGAATTGTGTTATCCAAGTGGTTTGTTATTTTGAAATATTATAAAATATTTATAGAATTTTTTTTATCATATTTTTTTAGTATTTGTGTAATTTATTTATATCAGAATATTATCTTACCATTGTGAAGGCGAGAAAAAAGATGAAAATTTTAGACATGATTATGAAAAATGCATCTCTCATATTTTTAGAGAATTTAATTTTAATTTCAGGAGAGTTTTTCAAGGATATTTAAAGTTACATTAGTCTAAATTTGAGATAAAGTGTGAGTGAGTTTTTAAAAAATTAAGTTTTCCATCAAATTTGTTTCTAAAGTTACAAATCAACTAATTTTTGGGAGATTTTTTTTAAGAGATCTAGGCTCTGATAAGTTGTAGTGAAAATAAAATCATATTAATTACACTTATTTTATGAGTTTTATTACAGAATCATTTTTCTCCACCATGACGAGGCTTGCAAAGAGAGGCAAAAAGAACATTGTCACACCTATATTGGAGGACGAAGTGAGGAAGAAGAAGAGGAGGAACCAAAAGGAAAAAAAACTTTGTGAAATGATATATGGGAAGTGAGGGCATTAGGTCCATAAAACAAACAAGGGAAGAAAATAACAAGATTAAAGAGCACATATATTACTTGACAAGTGATATGTCTAAAATATCCATAACACATTTAAGGAAAATATGCATTACCTAACACGAGATAAATTGCCTAACAATAGATATATTAAGCATGTAAATCATATTGCATAATATATGTTTATGTAAAAAATAAATCAACCTCACAAATGTATATCTCAAGAAACTAAGGTGGATAACTCGATTCAACTAATCTAGATCTAAATGCCAGTACTCATATCGGGTCTAGAAACTTGATACCAAAGGTGGATATGCACAAGTTTCATGGTAAGAATCCACTAACTTAGGTAAATCAAATAAGGTTTTTATTATGTGTATCAAATCCCAAGTGGACAAAAGGTGTGTCCAATGACTTCCTTGCATATATAGAAAGAAATCAATTTATTTTATATCCATAACTATGTACTCAGCAAAAGAAAAAGGATCTCGTGGTTAGTTTTTATAAAGGAGCTAATCATAATATGGCAATATTGTGGCCAATAATTGTTTTAGCTAGCTAGATAAACTTTTGAAAATATAATAAGTTAGGGACTACATTTGAAACAGTTCCAAAATCTATCCTTTAGAATAGATACAATTCTCAAAGAGAACCTAAATGAATAATTTTTTAGTGGTTGTAAGGATCACATCCAACATAAGGGTATGTGTAGGATCATGGTATGCCAAAAAGTGGCAATGTGAAAAAAACCAATTTTCACTCGTCCAAAAATGCACAAATAGATTTGTTGACTTTTTAGTAGGTCTAGGTGTCAGTACACCTAGCCAAGCCAAAACCCAAAGCTAAAGGGCAAATCGGATATCCGATAATATCAGATATCCGATATTTGCCAATGAATATAAATCATTGTACCTAGCTGTGTTCAACATTTTTTCATTGCAAAAATGTGAACGCAGCTAGGTTTTCAGATATCCGGTCCCAAATCCCCTATCCAATTTTTCTCAAATTGCCCAGGTAAGTGAAGCTTCTATTTTTTATTGTTTTAATTATTTTTTATTGTTTTTAAATATAAATATATAGTTTTTTATATAAAAATTAGGGTAGCAATGAGTTTTTGTATTGTTTTTTAAAATTTATTGTAATTATCTATTTTTTTTTCATTGTTATCAGACATGGAATCAAAAAACCCTCCTAATGATCCCGCAAACAATCTAGACCCACCTCCCAACAATCCCCCACCTCCAGAAGACGTACCTGTCACAAACCCTCGTTGTTTAGAAGATCTAATAGGAGATAATCTAAATGAACTTAGAGGATTTGAAATCACATATGCCAATATCCCCACATTGCGCCCCATGCTTATGACATTGAACACAATAATTGAAAACATGGAGAAACTGACACAGCAACATAATGCTGCACGTCTTTGGCGTGATTCCATGCATGCCCAGTTTGATGATGGGCTTGATTATGATCAAGTCATGAACCTAAATATAACAAAACATGACATAGCTAATCTTTTTGTGGATCCTAAAACCGGTCTAAAAGTAGACCCTAAAAAAATCAAGTTGTCAATTAAATGGTGCACAAATAGTGCAATACGTGACAACTTTTGGGACCGTTGGTGGATGGTTTTTGATAGACCACCTCAAAACAATTTGGATGTCCCAATTTATTTTCTTAGAAAATTGTATGTTGAATTTGTGCTCGGTCACAAGGTGGATTATTGGAGTATGAGATAGAACCAGGGTGTAGGTTTAGGTGCTCCGCAAGACAAGCCATCGGCACAATGGGTGAAATCCCGCACATATGTCCCCCCTCCTGAGATTTCACCACCTCCCACAGTGCAGCATCTAGACATTATTGTTGAGGCTGACTCACAGACTATTCAAGCCATTCGCACATTGAGTGATATGCTAGTTACGTAGAGCACAACATTGTTGCCTCCTCATCCTGATGCTTCTGGCGCTTCCACAAGCTGACATGTTTGTGCGGCCCACACTTGCGTTATATGCAAGAATATTTACCTTGGTCCCCTGACTGATAGTGATACATATAATTTTGGCTTCGATGGGGATGATTCTACACAGCACACTACAAACACTGAAGTAGCTCATGGAGATGTGCATCAGGAGCCTACAGTGTCATGGACTCCCACTATTATGGTAAGGGTAAACCATTCACTTTTTACATTGTTTTTAAATTTTATTGTTCGTATTTTTAGTAGAATTTCCTTATAATAATTTCCCACTTATGTTTTTTTAGGTGTTACATTTATGTTTAGTTGATGACAGAGGAGGAGATGGCATAGGTGGAGGGGTCCGCGCTTTCAGCCATATCATTTGGTCTTGACTCTTCCACGGTACATATGTTTTAATGTACTCATTGGTTTCCTTTTAAATTATGATAATAGTATATGTACATTGTTTTCTAATTTTTATGATCATCTTTTACATATTGATGCAGGTGTCACCAGTTGCCACCAGGGGGCAATGTGAGGGGGTGCAGATGTCAGTTGTTGATAAAGGAAAGGTAATTAAGTAATTTAGTTTGTTTATGCATACATGTATACTTGTCAATTGTGTGTACTCATTTTTAATTTACATGGTTTATTTGATAGAGAGTGGCATGTGATGATGTCATGAGACCCTATCATCACGATAGAGTCATAAACATATCCATTCGGAGTGATAGCCTCATAGTACGTACATTTCTAAAGTTATTTGTGTGTATTTTTCTATCAAGTATATATAATATGGTCAAGTTATGATAATATGAAGTATCTATTTGACTTTTGTAGGTCACTCCTAGTTTGAGGGAGCCAAAACGGCAAGGGTTTGTATCGCTGATGACTCGGCCAACAATCTTTGAAGAAAGTTCAACAGAGGTAAGTTTTAATGTTAATTCAGTTATTTTGTAAACATAAATTTTCTACCAAGTTTTTAACATTAAATAGTATAACTCATAGATCAATCTCATGTTCGTAAACATATACAGGTGGGAGTCATCATTGGTGGCACTATTCCTACGCTACCTAGGACATATATTAGGTCTCCTGCCTGCGGGAGGAGATAGAGAGGCAAGGTATATGAGAGTTCAATTTTAGTTTAAATTTTATTTATTATTGTTGACTATGATTCTGAATTTTAATCTAACTTGGGGTTTCACTTTTTTGTTTGAATACAGGATCCATTAGAGCTGAAGAGTACTTCAAAGAGGCTCCATTTTGATGATCCACCAGTAGAATAGGATGTCCTAGAAATATTTTTAGTTGAACTTCTTATTTTGAGATGTCATATGACATATTTTGAGATGGTGTATGCCACATTGTATCTAGATATGTTGACATATAAATATGTACAGAATTATTGTTCATTTTGCTATATATACAAAACTTGATATTCGATCCAATTTTTTAATTGTGTGTTCATTTATTCATTGTTAGTATGTAAATATGCTTGTGTGTATGTACTCATGTGTACAATTTATGTCTTAAGTATATTCATGTATATTCAAGTACAATATTCATAACCTAAATTCACGTGTATGGGCTACGTGCATGACTTAAGTGAATTCATGTTGTATGCTTTATAATTATGTGCTACATGTATGCTTCGTGACTTAATAAAATTTATGTGTACACTTTATGTGCTACGTGTGTTCACACATGTAATTCATCATTTGAGGTATATAAGGATATCTATTAAAGTGGTTTCAAGGTTTGTAGACTTACCTTTTACTCCCAATGGCTAAAAGACTTCAAACTAGCCTAATTACATAACCAAACACCCTTTTGGCAATAATCAAACACACTTTTGGCCATATCAAAACATATTGGTCTTTTGGACAAAATATCAGTACTCTACATGTACCCCTACAAATACACTAGGAACGCCTAAGAAACACAATCTTGTAGCATCTCATGGATTGCCGATACCTCTCACGGGGTCCAAGTTATGATGCTTGATAGTTTGCTGACCAATCATTCTTATTGCAACTTTCAACTGACCCTCACTGCAAGTTTTGGAATCGAGCGAGACTGGCGTGCCAAATTTAAACAAATTTGAATCTCCCAGAATGGAGAGAGGTTATTGTAGGCCTTGGAAATGACATCCTCTAGCATCTCATGGATCTCTGATACCTCTCACGAGGTCCAATTTATGAGACTCAAAAGTTCGCTGCCCAATCATGCTTAGTGCACCTTGGGGACACTTTGGTCCGACGTGGTCTGGAACGTTCTGTTGACTCAGTGGTCAAAATGGGGTTGTGCCTAGCATTTACCCACCCAACCGAAGCTAATGGTGCAGTCCATTCGGTGCTAGGACGAGCGGTTTGGAAGTAATCCATTGGTGCAACTTTCAACTGACCCTCAATGCAAGTTTTGGCATCGAGCGAGACTGGCATGCCAAATTCAAAAAAATTTGAATCTCCTAGAATGGAGAGAGGTTATTGTAGGCCTCAGAAACATCATCCTATAGCATCTCATGGATCTTTGATACCTCTCATGGGGTCTGAGTTACGAGCCTCAAAAGTTTGCTGCCCAATCGTGCTTAGTGCACATTTGGGACACTTTGATCCGGTGTGGTCTGGAAAGTTCTACTGACTCAGTGGTCAAAATAGGGTTGTGCCTAGTGTTTACCCACCCAACTAGAGCTAATGGTGTAGTCCTTTTAGTGCCAAGACGAACGGTTTGGAAGTAATCTATTGGTGCAACTTTCAACTGACCCTCACTGCAAGTTTTGGCATCGAGCGAGACTGGCATGCCAAATTCAAACAAATTTGAATCTCCCAGAATGGAGAGAGGTTATTATAGGCCTCAAAAATGCCATCTTGTAGCTGTAACACCACAGAAAATAAACCATAGTGCACACACAAATAAGGAACTGAAATAAACCACAGCAAAAAAAAAAATTATTAAATTCCAATTCAAGTTACATCAACATATCTCATAAGGAAATTTTTTTACAAATAAATACATATGTAACACTTCATCCAGTATCATGAATACATAAATTCAACACCTAGGTTGATCATTACAATAACAGTGTGTTCCATATACATAAGAATAAACAAACTATAGATCAATCCATGCTGCTTGCCCACATCAGAAAGACTCCTCAAATCTAAAATCTGCAAAACATTATCACATGCAAAAGAAACAAACAATAGGGCTCAGCATAATTGCATAATACACAAAACCTCCATGAAACACCTGCCATACATCAGTACCATCATGATCATATACAATAAACCATAAATTCATTTGTACCAAAACATCATTATCTCATCACAACAATCACATGATAAAGTAGACATGAAAGCATGACAAAATAAACAACTCACAGTCAGAATTCCAAAAAGATGATGCACATATATACTGAGATGATTTAACACTGAAGGGTCATGATTATGCACCCATGGTTGTGCCCATGATGAATCTTACAGTGCAAGGTAGTCTGTTATCCCATTAGTAAACATAATAGTGCTCACAGCTACTGTTAATCCGTTTAGTAACGTAACAGTACCTTATGCCCCATACTCCATTCTAGATCACACAAATCATAGACATAGGAAAGGCCAATTATCTTGTTAAGTATTATACCCATTCCCCATTAATTTTAAGGTTATCTCTTGTACACTGAATTGGTTCATCCAAATTCAGCCATCTCCATATGCGTTCATCTTCTGAATTCTTCACAAACACATGTTTAAACAGAAAAACCAGAAACCTTTCATGCAAATAGAATCATTACATTTATCCACATGATTCCACTTCTAGTATGAATCAAATCACCAATGTAATTCCATTTCATAACTTTTATTCATCCTACTGTCATAAAGCAGTGTATAATGAAAATCTCATTTGATAGTATCAGCATTGTACCATAACTTTTAGCACAAAACTAATTAATGCAAATATGTATATTTAAGTTATCTACGAGTCTAACACTAATAGGTTGTAAACTATCACCCCGTGCTCACAGCACTAATAGGCTACAAACTATTATTGTTAGGCTGGTACCATAACCAAATACGTTATACCACATCACAACTATATATTTCATTGCAAAATGTTATCATAACACAAAATTGCTTAAACAATAATGTCCACTACATAATCAAATAATGAAATCCACTTAATTCCAAATAACTCTTTGTATCTAATAGAGATTTCTATTCACATACTGTCTGAATACGAAGACATGCTTCAGTTTAATGATGACATTCTTAAATAATAATAAACTAACTATGTTACTTACAAATGAAGACTTTTCCCTGCTGTTTTAAGAAGAATAAAGTTCAAATGTTTACTTTTAACTAAGACCGAGCCTCATCATGTCACAAAAGTGATAAAAATAAACACTGCAATCCCATAAAGAAATGAAATACTTTAACCAAACAATTCAGTACATAGTATTCACCGATCACATTGAAAAGTTGACAATAACATATGATCGACTGCCCTGCCTTTTAAACCAAATGTAGAATTTCATGAATGACATTGCAACAAAAAATTCACAAACTTAAACTGCATTAAAATGTAATCCCCAAACATCTTGACAACTATACATTTCAACTGAAGAATACCTAAAATATTAAACATAACAACCCTGCATTTCCCCCACACATAGAACAACAGCATACCGTGATTGGTTTACTAACACCATATAACTCGGGTTAAGTACAGTGACCACAAAAACCTTGTTCCCAGTTTTCAATAGCTAACATCACTATTATATTAACATGTATGCTTAGGTTCGACAACCATATTACTCCTAAGACCGACTACATTGCCCAACACTAAATTCAAACAAACGACAACAGCAATATGACATGATATCGAACAATGATAACACCGGAAGCTGCCAATGAAAAGTATAATATGCATCCACACTCGAACAGATCATTCCATCAAATCACTGATCAAAGTCCCAACGAAAATGTTCCCATAAAGAAAATAACAAAGCAAACCCCAAAACAAACATATCGGCTACCCGATAAACCATTTTATCAACTATAACTCGGCCGAACTCGATCACTAATCAAACAACCTTAATGCATCTGTATTCTACTTTACCAACATCCAATTCACATCTAAACCAAGTAAACCCATAATAAAATACAGTCATATATTTTCACTATCGGCTAATACTAACTAGTTTAAGTAAGGAAACTGCAAAACAGAGGATTCTAACCCAAAAGAAATGTTCGTTTCCACAACAAGTTCTTAGTTAACTAAACTACAACATCTTAAGTTTAAAATCATGAATTCATGAAACATAAACTACATTTCAACAGAACCATTATGATACACCAAAACCCGTAATCCTTTTAAACACATTTTCAGTCGATTCAACCATAAAGAAAGTGCATAAAGTAAATAAGAGGGTAAGATTGCTGGCCCTGACCTGAACAATCGAGCTCTGAAACAAGAATCTAACCTCTGTCCTTCACCAAAACCCCCAAACCAGCAGAAGATTGAAAGCACGAACATAAAACACAATGAAGCAATGTTGTCGCAGTGGAAAGGGAATGATATGTGCAACCCACAACAGACCATGACCCTAAACTCCCTCGTGCTGGCTGAACTGGAAGCCGCCAAAATAGCCATTGCTCATAATAGAAAATAAGAAACCCTACTCATGCAACTTCCTCCGATACCACAGCATCAATGGCGATAAACACTCAAACCAGAGACAAGCTACAATAATTACTCCTTGCCAGACAAGAATAATCTCCCACACTTGGCCAGATGTAAGCCCAAGTGAAGTACCAGCTTTGAACTCTACACTAACCAACTTGCAAGACTGTCACATGCGAAATTAATACCATTCAACAAGTGTCCAATATAATAGCCGCCCAAAACCTCACTAAACCCAAAGCTCGGCAATCCCCAACAAACCACTGCCGATATTGCTGACTCATAAAACCTTCACCACCATTCTCGTGCATCTTCCTTTATGAACAAGGTGAGATCGCACCTAAACAAATTCCTTATTTAAATTTATATGTACCTAACTGCGAATTATCATTCACACTTAGGTGCATATACTTATATATAAATAAAACATGACCACCCCTTGTTCATATAAGAAGATGTCCAAGCAACCCATATAGCCTATCTTTAACACGGTATATATATAAATATATATATTATATATATATGTATTTATATATATATATATTTACTCAAAAACATAAAACAAGAATTAAGACTAACTGAACACTAACATATTACCAACAGAAACATTAACATATTATAAAAAAGAACAAATTCTGAATACAGAGTCCCATATAATACCAACATACTCGAAGAACTTAATTTACATCTCCATAACTCAAGATCACTATAACTTATAACCGAATAAGTGTCAGAAGATCAAGTAAAATAATGAATGAATCCACTACTAACCAAACACTCAAAATGAATGCTCATTTCCTAACAACATTAAGCATTAACAGAATTTCTGCAAATAATACTTATAACAGCATTACTTTGTAATCACAATGGTACAACAGAAAACCATTATAATCTAAGAAACCAAACACTCATAATGAGTCAACAATGTAATCAGATTATATAATTAGATCCTTATGATAGACAACTGACACCCACACACATACAGTATTTAAAATAATCAGAACAAAATCCAACTAAACATACTAACTAACAGAGTAAATCAACTGTCCACAGAGTTTAAGTTCCCCAAACCTAACTTAAAATAGATACAACATAAAAAGTACTACTACTAGGAACATAATGAAATAGGGTCAGGCATGACAGTAGCATCTCACAGATCTCCAATACCTCTCACGGGGTCTGAGTTACGAGCCTCAAAAATTTGCTGCCCAATCATGCTTAGTGCACCTTGGGGACACTTTGGTCCGGCATGGTCCAGAATGTTCTATTGACTGATTGGTTGAAATAGGGTTGTGCCTAGTGTTTACCCGCCCAACTAGAGATAATGGTGTAGTCCATTTAGTGCCGGGATGAATGGTTTGGAAGTAATCCATTGGTGCAACTTTCAACTGACCCTCACTGCAAGTTTTGGCATCGAGCGAGACTGACATGCCAAATTCAAAAAAAATTGAATCTCCCAGAATAGAGAGAGGTTATTGTAGGCCTCAAAAATTTTTTCCTTTAGCATCTCACAGATCTCCGATACCTCTCACGGGGTCTGAGTTACGAGCCTTGAAAGTTCTCTGCCCAATCATGCTTAGTGCACCTTGGGGACACTTTGGTCCAGCGTGGTCTGAAATGTTCTACTGACTCAGTGGTCGAAACAGGGTTGTGCCTAGCATTTACCTATCCAACCAAAGCTAATGGCATAGTCCATTCAGTGCTGGGATGAACGGTTTGGAAGTAATCCATTGGTGCAACTTTCAACTGACCCTCACTGCAATTTTTGGCATCGAGCGAGACTGACATGCCAAATTCAAACAAATTTGAATCTCCCAGAATAGAGAGAGGTTATTGTAGGCCTTGAAAATGTCATCCTGTAGCATCTCACAGATCTTTGATACCTCTCACGGGGTCCAAGTTAGGAGCCTCAAAATTTCTTTGCCCAATCACGGGGTCCGAAACATTCTGCTGACTCAGTGGTCAAAATGGGGTTGTTCCTAGCATTTACCTGCCCAATCGGAGCTAATGGTATAGTCCATTTGATGCTAGAATGCAATCCTTGAACACTATCCCTTCACCCAGGGAATCATCATTTTACTTTGGACACATTTGACCAATTTTGACTCAATGACTCCAGCTATTACATCATTTGACAATACAAATGTAATGGAATTAAGACAATAGAAATGTAAGGATACAAAATTAATATGATACAAATTATATAAAGATACAACATTCATAGTAAGGAAACACATTTTTTGCACTTTACATGGCATTAAGACAATACAAATGTGGGCTTTTAATATTTACAAATCAACACCATGGGCTCTTTTATATTTCCAATTTTGCATCTAATTGTTTATATACAAAATTTGGCATCTAAATATGCACATTACATTCGATTGTTGTTTTTATATACAAAATTTGGCATCTAAATATGCACATTACATTCAATTATTGTTTTTATATACAAAATTTGGCATCTAACTATGCACATTACATTCGATTGTTGGTTTTATATACAAAATTTGGCATCTAAATATGCAAATTACACAACTATATATAAAAAATAAGTGTCCTTTCTACTCCAATCCCTGCATTTGGAAGGCAGAAGAAAATTTAATAGAATATAAGAAGTGCCCTTTTGGCATCTAAATATGCAAATTACAAAACTATATTTTAACTTGAGTTGAACTTACCTATTGAAGTGTGCTTGAAGGGTCATCTCTTTGCTTGAGAGTATTTAGTATTGTTTCATGATCAACAATACTAATAGTCCAAAGTTCCTTTGTATTTGGTTTTCCTTGATGTTTCAACAACTTAACATTGGCTGCTATAACAAGGTGTGAATACATGAGAATGGTTTTGTGTTTCTCAGTCTTCAAATGTAGGAATGCCATTATTTCTAATTATATATGTGTGCAACCATGTTCCTACAACAACATGTGATCCTATTGGATATGTGAACATATCATCATCTTTCATCGATTGTGCAAGTTTCTACTTTCCTCGTACACAACGTGCTAACCAGTAATCTGATCTCTCATCATTCCCTTCTGGTGCAACCAATGCAAAAACATGTCTTGGCTGTAGAAGATCTGAAAGATGGTCGTAGTCAAGTGAACAATCCATGTCATCATTTATTACCGAGATTGTGAGAGATAAAGGAGTAAGATAATGTGGAACCCATGTATCAATCCACTCACTTGACTCACATTGATCCCAATCACACTGAAGACAACTCGGACAATAACAAGCCAACTCTCATGTCCAAATTGTCCATGTACCAGCATCTGACTTCGAAATGAATGCATTTTTGAAGAATCTTTCACAGTTTGACAATCCAACCTATCTCCTATTGTGCTCAACTCAACCAACCAAAAGAATCTACACACCACTGAATCAAGAGTCCCCCCTGTGACAATGTTGAAGTACACCAATCAACAATAGAATGGGCATCAATGAGTTCTACACCTGAAATCATTAGTTGCTCCTTAACTAGAGCTCTCTTTACGCATGCACCTACTCCATCATGCTCCCCTTTTCCATGACCGACCTCAAAAAAACTCCAAATATGAGGTACACCTCTCTCTACATGCATTCTACATAACCAATAAAACATACAAGCATTTTTTAATTGACATGTGCAATTATTTGACCAAATGAGATGTCTATCCATAGCAATATTATTTTCCCACACCCACTCAAAATAATTCTCAAAGAAATGTTGGACAAACTCAGATGAGTGCGATCTATCATTGCTCGTATAAAAATGGTACTCTTTGATTATCTTCCAGTCATCTTCTGTACTATCGGGGGAATGTCTATATGTTATGTGCACAAAAATAGAAACTTGAATAGAATTGTAATATTGAGCAACTCATTTTGGGGCTGCAATGTATAGTTCTCTGCAAAGTCAACAACCGATATAATAGTTCCAATCGGGAAAGTGTCCTTACACATCCTGAATTGCTGATCCAACCACTAAGACCTATGACTATGCCTTGCATACTTGTAAAAAAGATTCTTCCTGAAATCTGAAATAAAATCAGCTACCTTGCATTCTTTAGTAACCAACTCACATCTAGAGCCTTCACCTCCACTTTTTAATGTATATTTCATAGTTTCATATACCTTTTTGTGGACAATTGTCTTTCCAAAATCATTTTCATATCCCTCATGAAAACATTCAACAAACTTCACTAGCCCACCACACTCTGAGCACTTGTCATTTAAGCAATCTTTTCTATAAAAGAAACATCCATCATCTCTAGGACATAAAAAATGATCTAGCAAGTCTCTTGATGATTTTGGAAGAGCACTTGCACCACACTCCTCCAACATTTCACTACTATGCAAAGTAGAATGAATGGATCATAACAATTCATGATGCATTGAAAACTCCACATGATATTTGCAACAACAAGTATTTCGAATCTTAAGAGGCACACAAAAAAAAGGCTTGAGGGCTTCAAAAGCTCTTTGTGATATTTGCAATGTTGGATGTGTCTCACAAAATTTTTTGAACAACATTGTTTGACTCAACTCCAAATAATGTTTGGGATGTGGGGTGTGGTCTCGAATGTCAATTCTCAACTTCAAGACATCCTTCACATTTGGTGACACTCTTGAGTTAGATTGCCAAAATAGTTGAATTTGATCCTTCATAGCATTAGTAAGCTTCTTATCACAATGTGAAAGTCTCCCACCATAAGCCCATGTATCATTTTGAAGAGGATCATCAAGTCTTTCTCTTCTTGCAAGTGCTCTATCCAAAGTTTTACGATTTAGATTCAAGTCAACACAAGTTTGTCTCATCAAATGAGCCTTTCTCAAATGATGACTTACTAAGGAGGTTGTAATAACCCTCCTAGCAGCTCTCTTATCTTTTTCCTTGGTAGTCTTCCCAATGGAATTGAGAGCACTACAAAGATTTCTCACAATAATAGCATTCCGCTCCTTTTTCTTGTTCACAATAATCTTCAATTTGACTAGTATACGTCTCATATTCTGCATCTTTAACAATTGCAAAAACATTTGACATTGATCAACCAACGTCTTGTGCCTAAAAAATTGATCAAAAATTTTTGAAACCCACAACCGAATGGTTCTTTCTGATCTCTTGCCATCAAAATTGCTCATTATGTTCTCATCAATTTCAAGTCACCCTTTAGTTCTTCTTGAAGGTCTCAATTTTGAAGTTTGTCTTTCTTCCTCCGAAGGGACTTCATTTCTCATATAATTTGGAGATGTGTAATGTTGATTTGGTTCTTCTGCACCATTATCATTGTCAATTCCTTTATATTCAATATGTGGATTGTCATTGGCAATTTCCACACTTCCATTGGCCACATCTACATGTTCATTTTCAAAACCTACATTTTCATCTTCAAAACCTAAATTCTCATTTTCAAAACCTACATTTTCATCTTCAAATTCATATTCTTCACTTGAAACCACATTTTGTTGGTTCTTCTCCTTGCAGGACCAAGCTTGAATCAAATAGTTGGGCTTAGAACATTGGTTAGGCACTCAAGCTTGACAAGGAAAACAAACCAATTGATGAGGATGAAGAGAAATCCTCCTTCTTCTTTGAGCTCCACATTCACTCAGGCGGGTATTGCCTCATCTGCACACTCAAGACACCTCATGACAAAACCAAAGGCCTGCAGACAGATTAATGTGGAATGGTTCTCAAACTCCTAGGTATCCTGTACCTCAATGAAGCCAATATCTCAAGCAACAGCCCTATTTGCATGGAGTGAGTATGAAAACCAGAGACCTATCCTAACATCATGAAAGGGAAAAGGTGGGACTGAATGGAAATGATTTTAAAAATGAGTTGAAAGGTCCCCTGAGATGCCCTAAGTCTTTGATAGACTAGTGCCTTATCCAATGGGCAGTAGAGTCAAATACCTCACTACAATAGGGCTATGAAACAAGATGACAACACACTCACCCTGACCAAATCATACATTACCAAACCACCTGTGCACCCAGATATGCTATCACCTATCCAAAGAAAGACCTAGGAATAGGCAATACATTAACCAACATCCCCTGGAAGACAAGCATGATGCATCTTTGATACCTCAGCTCATACATAGCTGAACACCAGTCCTAGACTCAGTTACTTCTGTGAAAAACAACTCTACTGCAGACACTCACTGGAAATGCAAGTAGAAAAATGAAACACCCTTGATGTATGATTAATAAGTCTAAAACCCAAATGGAGACAATCTGAGATCAGAACAAATGTATCAAAATCTTATACATAAGACATCTGTTACAATTTCATTATATTCCCATAGCTAGAGAGGACAGAGGGAACACCCTATATGCGAAGAGAAGGGGAAATCTACAAAATAGAACCATTCATGGAACTGACAAAATTCAGAACCCTTACACAGTCAAAAACTTGACTACTTATACCACTAGCTGCCTTGGAATTCTCAGAGAGAATGAAACAAGCTACGGACAGCTAGGGCTAGGGTTAGGGTTTCACCCAACAGCCAAAAGAATACATCAAAATTTATTACAAGGGCAGAAAACCAAGTAACGTCAGAGAAACAGATCAAAGATGACCTCTAATCATGATAATTCTCAGAACAGTGTGTAGAAGATCACAGATCTATTAAGAGAGAAAATCAAATCAACCACCCTGAAATCACACCTCGAGCCAATAAAACTATCCTCCTCCACACGGCACAAATCCCTGCAATCACTCATGGCACCCTGGACCACACTGGAACGGTGGAGAAGTTCAAATTCACCAACTTTGGCCCCCTCTGTCATCAATTTCAGTCCTTCTGGCAACTGGAAACATCTCTAAAATTTGAATTTGAACTCCAACGACCACATCTATGGAACCTACAGAGAAATGATGGCCCGCATTTAAACTGAGACCAGCTTTATATCCCCACCGTCAGATCTTTATCTTTCCCAGGCTTCAGATCTTAACCCATCAAGCACCCTGAGTCAACATTCAGTGAACTGGTGACAAAGCGTTTCTTAGTCGTGGAATGAAAAACTTAACTCTGGTTAGACTCCGCGAACACATGACTGCACATGTTAAAATAGCCCACATTAGGTCATCTGGTGAACTGGCAACTAAAGGCCTTTCGCCAGTTCATGAAAAGAATAGCACTGCCGCCAAATCATCCCGCGAACCCGCAACAAGAAGCAAATTTATCAGGCCGCTAGAGTTTATTCACTCCACCAAACCTTAGACCCAACCATTAACTTTACAACCACAACGCCTGACGCCACCTATCACAACACCATAGACCTAGTCCCACTAAATGCCACATGGCACACCATCACTCACCGCAACCGCCGAGTCACACCTACCACAGGACCCATGCTCTGCAACCCCTCAAAATCGAACGATGGGTGCATGATTGCAAGGGGTCTAACACCTCCTATGAGATCATGTGCCAACCACTAGATCTGCCATGTCACCTCTCTGTAGAATCACACTACCACCTTGCACGACCACCAAATGGCAACCACCCTGTCGATGGGCCCCAGGGACACGTGGAAAGCGGTCGCATGATCACATGTCAGAAAAATCTGACATGCGGCCATGCAACAGCCTATATGAACATGCCATCTGTCCCCCCTCCGACACCGGGACCACCACGTCTTGCAAATAGAATCAATAGCAGGTGCATGATTGCAAGGGGAAAGAATATTCCTTGCGATCACACACCGACCGTCAATCTCCTTTCCTGCCACTTGAAGAAATGAGCCCGCTAACCGCCAGGCATTCAACGACAAACCGCTCGCCAAGTCACTAAATGCTAGCCGCTAATCGCTAGAAGAGAAGAGATTGCATGACAACACAGTCACCAAGTCACGAGATGCTAGCCGCCTAACTGCCAAAATCAAGAGACCAAAGATAGCCGCTAGTCGCCAGGTCATTGAATGAAGAACAAACCACCAGACAGTCAAACAAAGCAAAGAGCTAGGACCATGCGGACAGGTGGCAGGTGGTCGCATGATCGCATGTCAGAAAAGTCTGACATGCGGCCATGCGACAGCCAATCAAGAAGAGCTTTTGAAGGCCCGGGCCCACCTATCATCGCACTTGCACAGTTAAGGAAAGTCGGCAGATAGGGAACTGGGAGGTCAAAAATACAAAATGTTTTTGACACAACGGAAGACCAAAAACACACAAAATTTTTGACGCCGAAGGATAAGCACACAAAAGTAGGAAGCACATGGTCGAAAACAATGAAGGCTGAACACACACAGACCGAAAACATCATGGAATTTCAGAAACACTGTGGGTTTTTGACACTGTGGCAGATTTTAAAGATTGCTTCCCGTGGACCTTAGAATTTGAATAACTTTTTGGATTTTTCGAATTGGGAGGTGCAATTTGGACCAGGGTAAGGTGACAACATGAAGAACACAGGGCAAGACATTTGACACACACTTTGCATAGAACAGGCCAATTTCATAAGATTTTTGCTATGACAAAAAATTGGCCTAACACATTCAAAGGTGGATTTATGCCGACATCTTCATTCATATTTAGCATTCCTTGTCTCTTGTTCCGATGGGCAACCCTATCCATTTCTCTATACACTTCAACATCTTCATTTGTGAATCTCCTCTTCCATTTATGCTTTCGACGACTACTACTCCCCATAGTTAGACCAAAAATTAGATGCAAATACCTTTGGTAATAGAGAAAATCTCCCCAAAAAAAGATGAAATACCTTTGGTAATCGAGAAAATCACCCCATAAAAAGATGAAATACCTTTTCTAATAGAGAAAATCACCCCAAAAAAAGATGAAATACCTTTGGTAATCGAGAAAATCACCCCAAAAAAAGATGAAATACCTTTGGTAATAGAGAAAATCACCCCAAAAAGTGATTTTTTGTCTTCTCCCTACAACTCAAATCCCATAATTTAGGAAAAACACGTGACTCTCTGGAGGGACCCAAAGAATCTTGTATTTTTTTTAACACCAGTAAAAAGAATCAGATATTTGATAATATTAGATATCCGATATTATTGAATATTCGATATCTTACTCTTTCTCACTCTCACCTTTCTCTCTCCTCTCTCTCTCACCTAGAGAGAGAGAGCACCTTTCTCTCTCCTCTCCTTCTCTCCTCTCTCCTCTCTTTCTCTCTCTCACCTAGAGAGAGAGAGAGTGAGAGTAGAGAGAGAGGAGAGAAAGCGAGGATAGAGAGAGAGAGAGGAGAGAGGAGAGAGAGAGATAGGTCATGAGGACTTCCTATGGGTCCTAACGCATGATAAGGTGTACTAGGACCCCTAGGAAGTCCCCATGACCCCTTTCGACACATTTGAAACCTCAAGTATGTCTTACGACTCTTTAGGATAGACTTGAGCATTCCAATGTGTCAAAATGAGTCATGGAGACTTCCTAGGGGTCCTAGTATGCCTTATCACGCATTAGGACCCCTAAGAAGCCCCCTGACCCCTATAGACACATTGGAATGCTCAAGTGTGTCCTAAGGGGTCCTATGACCCCTTTCAACACACTTGAGTATTCAAATGTGTCAAAAGGGGTCATGGGGACTTCCTAGGTGCCCTAGTATGCCTTATCACGCGTTAGGACCCCTAGGAAGCCCCCGTGACCCCTATGGACACATTGCAATGCTCAAGTGTGTCCTAAGGGGTCTTACGACTCTTTAAGACACACTTGACCATCCAAATGTGTCGAAAGGGGTCATGGGGACTTCCTAGGGGTCCTACTATGCCTTATCATGCGTTAGGACCCCAAGGAATCCCCCATGACCCCTATGGACACATTGGAATGCGTAAGTATTTCCTAAGGGGTCCTACAACCCCTTCAAACACACTTGAGCATTCAAATGTGTCAAAAGGGGTCATGGGTACTTCCTAGGAGTCCCAGTATGCCTTATCACGCATTAGGACCCCTAAGAAGCCCCGGTCACCCTTATGGATACATTGGAAATCTCAAGTGTGTCCAAAGGGGTCCTACAACCCCTTCTGACACACTTGAGCATTAAAATGTGTCAAAAAGGGTCATGGGGACTTCCTAGGGGTCTTAGTATGCCTTATCACGCGTTAGGACCCCTAGGAAGCCCCCTGACCACTATGGACACATTGGAATGCTCAAGTGTGTCCTAAGGGGTCCTATGACCCCTTCTGACACTCTTAAGCATTCAAATGTGTCAAAAGGGGTCATGGGGACTTCCTAGGGGCCCTAGTATGCCTTATCACATGTTAGGACCCCTAGGAAGCCCCCATGACCCCTATGGACACATTGGAAAGCTTAAGTGTGTCCTAAGGGGTCCTATGACCCCTTCCGACACACTTGAGAATTCAAATGTGTCAAAATGGGTCATGGGGACTTCCTAGGGGCCCTAGTACACCTTATCACAGGTTAGGACCCCTAGGAATCCCCCATGACCCCCATGGACACATTGGAATGTGCAAGTGTTTCCTAAGGGGTCCTACAACCCCTTCGAACACACTTGAGCATTCAAATATGTCAACAGGGGTCATGGGTACTTCCTAGGGGTCCCAATATGCCTTATCACATGTTAGGACCCCCAGGAAGCCCCTGTGACCCCTATGGACACATTGGAATTCTTAAGTGTGTCATAAGGGGTCCTACGACCCCTTCCAACACATTTGAGCATTCAAATGTGTCAAAAGGGGTCATGGGGACTTCCTAAGGGTCCTAGTATGCCTTATCACATGTTAGGACCCCTAGGAAGCCCCCCTCACCCCTATAGACACATTGTAATGCTCAAGTGTGTCCTAAGGTGTCCTAAAACCTCTTCCAACACACATGAGCATTCAAATGTGTCAAAAGGGATCATGGGGACTTCCTAGGGGCCCTAGTATGTCTTATCACGCATTAGGACCCCTAGGAAGCCCCCATGACCCCTATGGACATATTGGAATGCTAAAGTCTAACCTAAGGGGTCCTACAACCCCTTTCGACACACTTGAACATTCAAATGTGTTAAAAGGGGTCATTGTAAGGAAACTTAGGTGCGGAAACAGCTTCCTACACTAATCTCTTAAGGAAAGTATTGTGCAAATTCTTTTGAATCCTTATAATTTCAAATTCAGTAACTACTTTAACAATGATATTGTAGCCGTATACCATGCATATAGAAAATAGAGAATGACACAAATATTTACCATGGGGAATCCTTCCAGTAAAAACCCCAGCACTCCAAAACCTGCACAATGTATTTATCAAAACTATTGCAGTTTACAATACACTTGCAATGCAAGTTCTTTCAGAAGATTTCCAACTCTTGAAGACAAATCACGGTAGCATAAAAAATGTTCCAATAGTACACTTACTTCTCCATTCTTCGCAACCCTAAAAAATTCTTATATCATGCGCTTCCCTTTTTAGGGCAACTTCCAAAGATAGCCATATTAGGGTTTTACCATTCTCCAAAGATAGGCGTATTGGGGAAGAGAGTATAGTACTCAACTTTATCAACTGCCACATGTCTTCACCCATCATTGAAACTTCTAGACATAGCTCTTACATGTCATAGGAATCTGTCATAACCATTTCAGCCATGATCTCCTTCCACAATTCAAGATGCCAACACATCAAGTGGAGTGACACATCAACAGGCCAACTAGACATGTACACTCACACTTAATTACATTATTTGCAAGAAATACATTTTACAAAATAAATAATAAGAATAGGAATTATCCAAGGTTGAGACACCTTATTCCTAATAGTCATGGGGACTTCCTACGGGCCCTAGTACAACTTATCACGTGTTACGACCCCTAGAAGCCCCCGTGACCCCTATGGACACATTGGAATGCTCAAGTGTGTCCTAAGGGGTCCTACAACCCCTTTCAACACACTTGAGCATTAAAATGTGTCAAAAGGGGTCATGGGGACTTCCTAGGAGTCCTAGTATACCTTATCACACATTAGGACACCTAGGATGTCCCCATGACCCCTTTCAACACATTTGAATGCTCAAGTGTGTCCTAACAGGTCCTACGACTCTTTAGGACAAACTTGAGCATTCAAATATGTCGAAAGGGGTCATGGAGAATTCCTAGGGGTCCTACTATGCCTTATCACGCATTAGGACCCCTAAGAAGTCCCCATGACCTCTTTCGACACATTTGAATGCTCAACTATGTCCTAAGGGGTCCTACAACTCTTTAGGACACACTTGAGCATTCCAATGTGTCGAAAGTGGTCATGGGGACTTGCTTGGGGTCCTAGTACACCTTATCACATGTTAGTACCCCTAAGAAATCCCCATGACCCCTTTTGACACATTTGAATGCTCAAGTGTATCCTAAAGAGTCGTAGGACCCCTTAAGACACACTTGAGCATTCAAATTTGTCAAAAGGGGTCATGGGGACTTCTTATGGACACATTGGAATGCTCAAGTGTGTCCTAAGGGGTCCTACAACCCCTTCCGACACAATTGAGCATTCAAATGTGTCAAAAGTGGTCATGGGGACTTCCTAGGGGCCCTAGTACACCTTATCACTTGTTAGGACCCCTAGGAAACCCCCGTGACCCCTACAGACACATTGGAATGCTCAAGTGTGTCCTAAGGGGTCCTACAACCCCTTCCGACACACTTGAGCATTCAAATGTGTCAAAAGGAATCATCGGGACTTCTTAGGGGCCCTAGTACACCTTACCACATGTTAGCACCCCTAGGAAGTCCCCATGACCCCTTTCGACACATTTGAATGCTCAAGTGTGTCCTATGACTCTTTAGGACACACTTGAGCTTTCAAATGTGTCGAAAGGGGTCATGGGGACTTCCTAGGGGTCCTAACACATGATAAGGAATACTAGGACCCCTAGGAAGTCCCCATGACCCCTTTCGACACTTTAGAATGCTCAAGTATGTCCTAAAGAGTCGTAGGACCCCTTAGGAAACACTTTAGCATTCAAATGTGTCGAAAGAGGTCATGGGGACTTCCTACGGGTCCTAACGCGTGATACGGCATAGTAGAACCCCTAGGAAGTCCTCATGACCACTTTCAACACATTTGAATGCTCAAGTGAGTCCTAAAAAATTGTAGGACCACTTAGGACACACTTGAGCATTCAAATATGTCAAAAATGGTCATGGGGCCTTTCTAGGGGTCCTAATGCATGATAAGGTGTACTAGGACCCCTAGGAAGTCCCCATGACCCCTTTTGACACATTTTAATGCTCAAGTGTGTCGAAAGAGGTCATAGGACCCCTTAGGACACACTTGAGCATTCTAATGTGTCCATAGGGGTTAGGGCATCTTCCTATAGGTCCTAACGTGTGATAAGGCATACTAGGACCCCTAGGAACTCCCCATGACCTCTTTTGACACATTTAAATGCTAAAGTGTGTCTGAATGGGTCCTGGACCCCTTAGGACACACTTGACCATTCCAATGTGTCCATAGGAGTCACGGGGGCTTCCTAGGGGTCCTAATGCATGATAAGGCATACTAAGGCCCCTAGGAAGTCCCCATGATCCCTTTTGACACATTTGAATGCTCATGTGTGTCGAAAGGGATTGTAGGACCCCTTAGGACACACTTGAGCATTACAATATGTCTATAGGGGTCAGGGAGGCTTCCTAAGGGTCCTAACATGTGATAAGGTGTACTAGGACCCTTAGGAAGTCCCCATGACCCCTTTTGACACATTTTAATGCTCAAGTGTGTCAGAAGGGGTCGTAGAACTCCTTAGGACACACTTGAGCATTACAATGTGTCCATAGGGGTCATGGGGGCTTCCTAAGGGTCCTAACGTGTGATAAGGCATACTATGGCCCCTAGGAAGTCCACATGACCCCTTTTGACACATTTGAATGCTCAAGTGTGTCCGAAGGGGTTGTAGCACCCCTTAGGAAACACTTCCACATTCCAATGTGTCCATAGGGGTCACCGGGGCTTCCTAAGGGTCCTAACACATGATAAGGTGTACTAGCACCCCTAGGAAGTCCCCATGACCCCTTTTGACACATTTGAATGCTCAAATGTGTCAGAAGAGGTCGTAGAACCCCTTAGGATAGACTTGAGCATTCCAATGTGTCCATAGGGGTCACGGGGGCTTCCTAGGGGTCCTAACTTGTGATAAGGCATACTAGGGACCCTAAGAAGTCCCCATGACCCCTTTTGACACATTTGAATGCTCAAGTGTGTTGGAAGGGGTCGTAGGACCCCTTAAGACATAACTGAGCATTCTTATTTGTCCATAGGGGTCAAGGGGGTTTATTAGGGGTCCTAACGTGTGATAAGATGTACTAGGACACCTAGGAAGTACACATGACCCATTTTGACACATTTGAATGCTCAAATGTGTTGGAAGGGATCATAGGACCCATTAGGAAAAACTTGAGCATTCCAATGTGTCCATAGGGGTCATAGGGGATTCCTAGGTGTCCTAACATGTGATAAGGCGTACTAGGACCCCTAAGAAGTAACCATGACCCCTTTTGACACATTTGAATGCTCAAGTATGTCTGAAGGGGTCGTAGGACCCCTTATAAAACATTTGCACATTCCAATGTGTCCATAAGGGTCATGGGGACTCTCTAGGGGTCCTAACACGTGATAAGGCATAGTAGGACCCCTAGGAAGTCCCCATGACCCCTTTCGACATATTTTAATGGTCAAGTGTGTCGTAGGAACCCTTAGGACACACTTGAGCATTCCAATGTGTCCATAGGGGTCATGGGGGCTTCCTAGAGGTCCTAAAATGTGATAAGGCTAACTAGGGCCCTAGGAAGTGCCCATGGCCCATTTTGACACATTTGAATGCTCAAGTATGTTGGAAGGGGTCGTAAGACCCCTCAGGACACACTTGAGTATTAAAAGGTTTCTATAGGGGTCAGGGGGGCTTCCTAGGGGTCCTAACGCATGATAAGGCATACTAGGAACCTTGGGAAGTCCCCATGACCCCTTTTGACATATTTGAATGCTCAAGTGTGTCCGAAGGGGTTGCAAAACCCCTTAGGACACACTTGAGCATTCCAATGTGTCCATAGGGGTCACGGGGGCTTCCTATGGGTCCTATCGCATGATAAGGCATACTGGAACCCCTATGAAGTACCCATGACCCATTTTGATACATTTGAATGCTCAAGAGTGTCCGAAGGGGTCATAAGAACCCTTAGGAAACACTTGTTCATTCCAATGTGTCCATAGGGGTCACAGGGGCTTCCTAGGGGTCCTAATGCATGATAAGCCATACTAAGGCCCCTAGGAAGTCCCCATGACCCCTTTTGACACATTTGAATGCTCAAGTGTGTCGTAAGGGTTTTAGGACCCCTTAGGACACACTTGAGCATTCAAATCTATCCATAGGGGTAACGGGGGCTTCTTAGGGGTCCTAACGTGTGATAAGGCATACTAGGGCCCCTAGGAAGTCCACATAACCCCTTTTGACACATTTGAATGCTCAAGTGTGTCAGAAGGGGTCGTCGGTGTTGGTACTCAAGAATACATGGGTTTTTTAGTACCTTGTTAAAAAATTTCAGTTTGAGGCCTTATAGGTGCTTTTTGAGCCTACTTTCCCAAATGCTTTTCCAAAGTTTTCCATACATGTCAGCTGTTCATTACCCTTTTTTTGTCATATGAAGACATCTCAAATCATCATATTCAAGTTTCAAGTGGTTTCATGATGTCTTGTTTTGAGCACTTCTCCAAAATCTGCATTTGTGCCTAAGTTTTGGTTTGTTGTACCCGACCATGTTTGCCTTTGAATATCTTATACCCTGTTAGGTTTCATAGCCCGCCACTTTGGGAATGTTTTAAATGTCTATCACTCAGCTTATGTGTCAAATCTAAAGCCTCTTCAAATCCATTTGATAGTTTTTGGATTCCCCAAAGTCGGTTGCTCAGAAAAGTCTTGTTTCTCTGTTCTGCCCAGTTTTCTGAGTGGCCCTGTTTGACTAATTATAAATTTTGACCATTTGACCCAATTGAGAAAATTCCTTTTGTGCTATATCCCAGTGGTCAAATACATCTTGTGTTTCAACTTTCAAGCCATGATGAATCCGTTTGCCCAGTTTGCTAGTCTAATTTCATTTCTAGTTTCTCACAATTTGATGAAGATCAGTTGCAAACTTTAGCCGGAGGCCTTGTTCGGATGATTGTATCTTTTTCCTAGATATTGATCATAACATGTCAGTTGTGGCATCATTTTTTAGATATGGGAATGAGTCATCATGCCAATTTTGACCCTCTCATGTGCCTGTTTAGTCACTTTGCCAGGGCTATTTCATTTGCAGATTATTATGGTTTCACTGATTTGTAGAATCCAGAATTAAATGGCCTATATTGAGGCCTTGTAACTTGTGCCCTTTGCAAGTTTTGGCATAATTGAATATGGTTCCATACTGAAGACATGAAAGACTACTTGCCTTTGGATTTTGAGGTCCCTGCCAATCCATCTAATCACTTTCCCAGGCCATTTCCAAATCAAATTTCTGCTTATCTCACTGTTTAATCTTGACTATTATTAACAGGCTCACTTTGGCATTTTATTGTGACTGGATTACAAAATTTTTGAGGAATCTAATGATGGATCTATATTCTTTAAGTAAGGGTGAATCAATGCCTAGGTTACCATTTTTTGAAAGTCTAAGCTGGTCAATTTTAAAAGCTAGTTCTGGAGCCAATTTATGTGACTTGACAAGTGCAGACAAAATTAATTTTAATTGGCCATGTTTGATCATTGACAACTTTCAGCTAAAGTCTTCTGGGGATTTTTCCTCTGACCAACATATTATAAAGCTGAAGGTGATCTTGTCTTGTTGATGACGCTCTTGTGCCAGGCTTGTTTGTCAGTTTTTGAAGCCGCCTTCAGGAGCTAGTCGTGTTATTGGTTAGTCTTGCCAAAATGTGAATATGGATTATGTGGTCAAATTTTTCGATGCACTGTGGTTTGTTCTTATTATGGGGTGCATTTAGGATAACCAAAGGGTAAATGTGAGGTTAAAATGGGTGTGCCATATGTTGATATTATTTTGAGTATGCAATTGATTGCATTTTTAGATTTACATGGCAACCATTTAACCATATTGCATGCTACTAGTGGGAATGTTTCCACCTTTGTAAATCTCGATGTGAGTGCAAACCATCTTTCTTCATTACAAGAATTCATTCACCATCTCACAAATTTGAAATTTCTAAGTATTGGAAACATTGAGATTGAGGAGCTTCCATATACAATTGGTGAATGCTCAACTCTAGTTGAGCTTCGAGCAGATCTTAACAACCTTAGGGCATTGCCAAAAGGAGTTAGTAAGCTTGTGTCTTTGGAGGTCCTAACATTGCACTACAACAGAGTGAAGACCTTACCGACTACCATGGCTTCTTTAGCAAGCTTGAAAGAACTTGATGTTAGCTTCAATGAATTGGAGGTAGTCCCAGAAAGTCTCTGCTTTGCAACAAATCTTGTCAAGTTAAAATGTTGGCAAAAAATTTGCTGATTTGCGTTCTCTTCCCCGGTCCATTGGAAATCTTGAAATGTTTGAGGAGTTGGGCATCAGTAGTAATCAGATAAAGGTTCTTCCTGATTCTTTTGCAATGCTAAAAGGACTTCATGTTCTTCATGTAGGGGAGATACCACTTGAATATCTTCCAATACATATAGCTGAAAAGGAAGCTCAGGCTATTGCGTAGTACATGTTTGAAGAAATTGCCAAGAGAGAGGAAAAATCACAAGCAACCGAGCCAAAAAGAAAGAATGCAAGTTATTTTCAAAATCTTATCACATCATTATGGACAAAAGGAAATGCATATGGGAAGTTTTTTTCCCGTGCTTGGTATAATGAATGGAGCCAGCGCCAACATGGAGGAAACCCACGTATAATGGGGGTTTGTATATTGAGGCCCACACAATAAAGAGTGGAATGCCCGTGCAAGGGCGTGCCTAATCCAAAGGAGGAACTTTCATGATAAGGGAAGCCACCAAGATAGAGGCTCTGTGCAAATTGAAAGAGGGCGTGAGCTTGAGAAAAGGGGCAGCTAGTGCATGCCAAAACAAGGACCAAGGCTTACACATGTCAAAGGGGGGCACTTACGCAAAGCACAAAGGAATGATGTAGCAAAGCAAATACCTTCGTATAAGTATAATGTGGTGTTCAAAAGGAAACTTCATAACATCAGTGCATAAGAGAATGTAGGTATGTGTTCACGTAAGGGATTAGTGGATTGCCAGTAATAAGGGAAACCCACACCCATATTTGGGACTGCTAGTGTGTATGAGTTTGAATAAGAAAAACAAACTAATGCAATGCAAAGAAAGGGAGGCATCGTGAATAGAAAGAGTTTCATAAGGCACTAAGTGATTGAAATTTGTGAAGAATACGCAGTATGTGTGTGTGAAGAGAGGGGCTTGCCTTGGGCAAGACAAAGCGGCTGCCTTGCTAACTATATATGACACCTACGCACAATATAGAAAACATGCATTAAAGAATGGTTGTCAGTTCATGTAAGAAGGCCCTGCACCAGGAATAATGCTGCCTTGTGCAATATAAATAGGTCCAGCACATAAGAGAGGTGGTTGGAATTACAAACAGTAATGGAGGCTCACGCAGAGCGGAGACTTTTGCTATTTTGTGCAATAGATTTAGTCCCATATGCATGCGAGTATGGTTTTTTGAAAGCTTAATAAGCTTAGGCACCCAAGAATAGTGTAAATCAAAGTGAAAGGGGTTATGTAGCCACCTAAGCCTTGCGGGCCCACCTTGGGGCATGTGCCAGTGGGAACTAATGCCAATATTTTGAATGGAAATTTAAAACTCTCATATCCAATATCCCACATTGCTCCCATAACAGGTCTGCGAGGTGTTTATAACCAGGAACACAAACACATAAGGTAGATCAAATGGAGGAGGCCTTGCCCATGCGACCCCTTGTTGCCTACCTTAGTTTCTATGCCAGCGAGCCCAGGATAATAAAATTTTGTAGAGTGCTAACGATGACTGAAGTGGACACATGTTACGAGGTCACGTGGTCGCAAGGAGGTAACTACCAAGAGAGAAAACCACTGCGACCTGGAGTTAACCGCCAGTTGCCCAGTCACAAGATGCTAGCAGTTAGTGGAAAATCATTCAGAGACACGGAGAACTGCAGTCACTCAATCTCATGATGTCCGGTGGTTACCACAAAATGTTTGGAGATTTAGAGACTAACTGTGGTCGCCTAATCTCCTAATATTGGCGGTTAGAGGTTGAGGATTCAGAGATTATGAGATAGCATTTGTCGCCAGGTCGCTGGAGGAAAAATCTGGAGACTTGGAGATCTGGATATTGAAGTTAGTCACATGGTCTCCCAATCCAACTGTAGTTAAGAAATCAACTAGGAGATTAGGAGACTAAGGAGTTTCTCCAGGTCTCTAAAGGTAACCGTGGTTAGGAGTTGACTTCAGAGATTTGGAGATTAGTGTAGTCTCCAAATCTCTAGATGAGCAGCGTAAAGGTGAGTTAGTCCAAGCAGCAAATGAGAAGATGACAAGTGGTGAATTCTAGTGGTCTGTGTAGATTTTAAACAAATATAAGGTTTAAAAAGTTATAAAGTTCAGACTTTGGATAAACTTGAAAATTTTCATGACAAAGAGCTGCTCAGAGTTTTTATCCCTACAGATTCATTTTTTATCAAAACAAAGCAGTATGATATGTTTTCAGAAATGCTAGAAGATGACAGATATGATGGCAATGGATAAAACCAGATTAGATTGAGTTGCTGAGAGTAGTAAGAGCTTTTAATCCGTGATCAAATTTTGGGGAGACTTTTTTATTCTAAACTTGATTGATTTGGCATACCCGGCAGAAGGAATGAATCAGATTTTCCAGTAGATGAAAGGATAAGATCAAAAAATGAAGGACAAAAGAAATCAAATTTTGAAGATGTTCGGGGATATCAGATTTTAGAGGAGAGAGAAATAGTGAGATTATATTGCAAGCATACAGGTGTTGATCAAGCAGATATTTTAGGGTTTCTTCTTTTTCTATTTATCTTCTTCTCTTCTCTGTGTTAGGGGTTCTTGTTCCTATTTTAATAGGGCTCCTGTAGTTGCTCTGTTATGAGCAGGTTCCTTGATGCTAAATATTGAAAATATCTTTGCAGAGCAGACTTATCATTCTGAGTTTGAATCTTTGTGTGTATTGATACAATTTTCATATAAATATAATACAATTTATGTCCTATGTTGTTACTATCTCTTAGCTTTGTGTTTGTTCTTGTATGTTTTTATCTATAAGGCACATAAAGACATACTAGTTGTCAGGCAATTACTCTAAGTGTTTCATGAGTTTCTTTCGAGGAAGGAATTAAATCCTCATGTGCAATTTCAAAGAATAAACATATCTGTTAAGATCTTGATGATAACAATATAAGATTGAGAAGATAGTTTGTCAAGCATTATGTCTAAATTGTATGTAGTTTGCAAGGCATACTACCATATTTTCTTGAAATTCCTCTATTGATTCATGTTAGACTCTTCTACCCAAAGGATTAGGCACTAGTCTGATTTTTGTTCATGCAACTACCTTTCTGTCATCAAGCACAAAATTTCAATCATTACCAGTATATTTATGTTTCTAAATTCATACCTATTGTGAAGGAACTGTAATCTAAGTGATATAGTTTCAGTCTGTTGATTCCTTGAAGAGAGAATCGAATCCAGAGGTTAACCTTCCTTGAGTTGTACTCACAAAAGGAAGAAGGATTCACATCCTTATCCCACTGTTTTGTGCTATCACATTCATAGTTTCCATTTCTATCCTTTGCATCAGGAGATTCTCAGCTGTCTATAGAGTGATCTTTTGTTTAAGTAATCTGAAGCCTAGATAGCATAACAGTGAAGAACCTAATCCACTAATCAAAAGATTACTTGAAATATAGTAACCTATTATAGGCAATACCTGCCTGAGTCTTGTGGAGCTCAAAGCAAAAGGAGGATCTTATCCAATCCTCATCAATTAGGCTTTTATTGCAGACTTGGAGTCCCTTAAACTGAGAATCAAGCCCATACCTTTGCCAAGTTTGATCCTACAAGAAAAATCCCTAACAAATTGGTGACTCTACTGGGGATATGTTAAAGTGAAGATAAAATAATGTGGGTACGAGTAGAGCTAGACTCCTGGCCGGCTTATTCATTTATCCAGTGGTGTCCATTGAAGTGTGTAAGATTCAATTTTTAGAATTTTCAAATCATCTCTCCAAGTTCTGAGTGGCAACTCTGAAGTTCTTTGTTTGATCAGTGTCTAATGACATATTTTCAGTCCTAATAAATAGTATATGTGCCCTGTTGAAGTCTGTTGTGTTGGTGGAAAATGATACAGAAAGAGATCTCAGCTTATGAAAGTTCTTTTCCTCTGCAAGAAGGTGGCGGCTCTACTAAGTTTTGAGGGTGATTTGGAGGTGACCTCGAATCAAATAGTTTGCAGCAGCTTCAGGATACTCTAGGTATTTTATTTTCATCAGATAAAAGCTTTTTGTTCATGAAAATCAATTATATATGTTTTCCCTATTAAGTGGTCAGCACTAAGTTAGAAGGGAAGAGAGAGGTAGTTTGTAATCTCTGCTTGTTAAAGATGTCACAACCATTTGTGAGTAAGTTGTTTGGACCAATAAATTTTGAAGTTATCCTTGGATACCCAAATCATATTCCAGAAGTGGTCAGGGATTGTTTACCAAAGTTCACTGGTTTTGGTGAGCAATCAGCTGAGGATCATTTACAAAAGTTTGCTAACATGATAAATGATCACAATATCACACATGAGGATGTACTAATGACCCTGTTCATAGTATCTCTAAGTGAGATTGCAAGGGATTGGTTTAAAGAACTACCTCATGTCTCAATAGGATCTGTGGTAGCATTAGAACATTGTTTTATTAGAAACTATGGTGATATTGAGAAATATAATGATATGGAACACAGTGGTGAACAATACATATCTGAATCAAAGGATCATGTATGAGAGCTTGAAGTTCTTCAAGAAGAAACAGAAATGTTAACACAAAGATTGCAGGAAAGTGTGGTGTTACATTTACAAGAGAACATGAGAAGAGAGGAGGGTGAGTCACAACATGATTTCTACATAAGGCTTTCTGATAAGATCAAGGAGTTTGACATCACTTTTTGTCCTCAGGATCTTGTATGGGAAAATTTATTTATTAAGCTTTGTTTTCCTCATACACTTAATTTTCCAATGCCTTAGAGGGTAGAATGTATTTAGAAAACTATGCAATGGATGGAACATGTAGAAAATCTTTCTTCCAAAGATGTGCCTGTGGCTGAATACAGTGATGTTGAATTTGAAAATCCTGAATATACTGATGTTGAAAGTGATAACAATGATGAGTCTAGTTATGCTGATGAATCTGATTTTAGTGATTATGATGATGAGTCCACTTGTGTTGAACGTTTTGCTGATGATAGTATTAACAATGAACTTTGTGAACAACAAGACAATGAGACTGTTTTGTGTAGACAGCAAGATGATAACTATGATGCAGATGTGAGTGATTGTAGTGATTTCTTGTTACAAGATGATATGCTCCGAGAGGTCTCACTCCATGATCCCAATGAGGAAGAAATTTGCAGCGTCAAGCAAGAAGACAATTGGGATAATTCAGAATGTCTATACTTACCATGCACTGAGAAAAGTTCAGGTTTTCAGAGGTATGTATCAGAAATTGATTCTCAAACCTCATGCCTTATGGATATAAGTTTTGATGATAATGACATTGCTAAGGGTGTGGAAAATGAAAGTGAAGATTTTAATTGTGAGAATGTATCAGAGATGAGCATGAATGAGGATAGTTGTTCACTTCATAGTGAACAAATTTTAGATTTGTTATCTTATGAGTATCTCAGAGTTTTAGGGAAAGAAACACTAGAAACTCAACACTTCACTCACATTCAATTTGACAAGGAAAATATATCAAATGACCAAAGTTTTGCTGCTTATATTTTTTATTTTTCTTGCACTCCCATATCACTAGACCACAATCAAATTGAATATGATGTGTTAGATTTTGAGGCAATTAGTGTTGTTTCAGATTCAATGGATGTCAAGACTCTAGACATAGTGTTAAGACCTATCTGGGACAGTAGTATGGACTTTGAATCTTGTTCGGATTCTGAGTCTTCCATCAAAGCATTAAAGGATGGTATTTCATTTGCTCAAGTTTCATATGCTTACAATGAATGTTCTAATGTTCTCCCTCCCACCCACCAACAAGTTTTGGATTTGCATCATGCTTATACTTTGCAGAAAGGTATTGAAGAAGATTCAGATGTAAGTACACAAGCCACAGATGATACCCCTTTGAAAAGGCAGAATATGAATCATGACATGGAGTTTCTATGTTTTGAAGATGATAAAGTTGACCCTTGTTCTTTTTGTGTTCCTAATTTATCTCCTCTTGCAAAAGATCATATTAGTGATTCTTGTTTAGGCTATGATTTAGAAGAAAGAAACAAATCTGAATATGTATTTTCATATTTAAAAATGATCCAGGAATCAGTGATGCATAATGATTTATTCTATTCAAGAGATGCTAATAGGATTTGTGATCAGCAAGATGTCCCTGATTCTTTGCAAATAGATTTTTGTTCAGAAAGTTTATATTTTGGTTTGCAGACTGCTGATGTGAGAGAATTGTGTTTTGTGGTACAAATTAATGATCAGAATAATGTTTCCTACCATAAGAAGGAACTGGAATGTTTTCTTTTTCATCTTGTCAGTAATGGTCAAGGATGTGGTGTTTTGAAATCGCACAGTAATCAGCATTCACAGTATTCCAGTGACTTTGCTTTGCCAAGTGATGATGAGTTTGATGATTATCTTTTGTTTGATATGTTGAAGGAAAGTGGCAGTATTTTCAATCAAACACATGGAAGATGTAATTTCAGTTTACCTCTGTTGTATGGAGATCAGAATCATTTGTTTGACAGAGGTAAGAGTTGAATCCAGTTTGAGGCTTTGGGCCTTTTGTAAATAATTTCCCTGTATGTACAGTTGCTTTGCTTTCAGTTGTGTGTTTGCTTTCAGTAGAGGTTCCCATTTTTTGAGAAGAGGTGTTAAGAGGAAAGGTGAAAAGAGAAGAAAGAGAAGTTTTGGATTTGGTGTTTTCAGGGTGGTCTACTTCTACCATGAGATTCTGAAAGTTCTCTACATGCTCACATGGGGCATGCGTCCATAGTCAGAACCACTGTTGGTACTCAAAAATACATGGGTTTTTTAGTACCTTGTTAAAAAATTTCAGTTTGAGGCCTTATAGGTGCTTTTTGAGCCTACTTTCCCAAATGCTTTTCCGAAGTTTTCCATACATGTCAGGTGTTCATTACCCTTGTTTTGTCATATGAAGACATCTTAGATCATCATATTCAAGTTTCAAGTGGTTTCATGATGTCTTGTTTTGAGCACTTCTCCAAAATCTGTGTTTGTGCCTAAGTGTTGGTTTGTTGTACCCAGCCATGTTTGCCTTTGAATATCTTATACCCTGTTAGGTTTCATAGCCCACCACTTTGGGAGTATTTTAAATGTGTATCACTAAGCTTATGTTTCAAAGCTCAAGCCTCTTTGAATCTGTTTGACAGGTTTTTGGATTCCCCAAAGTCGGTTGCTCAGAAAAGTCTTGTTTCTCTATTCTGCCCAATTTTCTGAGTGGCCCTATTTGATTGATTATAAATTTTGACCATTTGACCCAATTGAGAAAATTCCTTTTGTACTATATTCCAGTGGTCAAATACATCTTTTGTTTCAATTTTCAAGCCATGATGAATCCATTTGCCCAATTTGCTAGTCTGATTTCATTTCCAGTTTCTAACAATTTGATGAAGATTAGTTGCACACTTTAGCCGGAGGCCTTGTTCGGATGATTGTATCTTTTTCTCAAAGATTGATCATAACATGCTAGTTGTTGCATCATGTTGTAGACATGGGAATGAGTCATCATGCCAATTTTTAGCCTCTCATGTGCCCGTTTAGTCACTTTTCCAGGGCTATTTTGTTTGCACATTATTAAGGTTTCACTGATTTGTAGAATCCAAAATTAAATGGCCTATATTGAGGCCTTGTAACTTGTGCCCTGTGGAAGGTCTGGCATAATTGAATATGGTTCCATACTGAAGACATGAAAGACTACTTGCCTATGGATTTTGAGGTCCCTGCCAATCCATCTGATCACTTTCCCAGGCCATTTACAAATCAGATTTCTGCTTATCTCACTGTTTTAATCCTGAATTTTATTAACAGGCTCACTTTGGCATTTTATTGTGACTGGATTACAAACTTTCCAAGGAATCTAATTATGGATCTGTATTCTTTGAGTAAGGGTGAATCAATACCCAGGTTGCCAGTTTTTGAAAGTCTCAGTTGGTTAGTTTTAAAAGCCAATTCTAGAGCCAATTTATGTGACTTGACAAGTGCAGATAGAATTAATTTCAATTGGCCATGTTTGATCATTGACAACTTTTGGCTAAAGTCTTCTGGGGATTTTTCCTCTAACCGGCATATTATAAAGCTGAAGGTGATCTTGTCTTGTTGATGATGCTCTTGTGCCAGGCCTATTTGTCAGTTTTTGAAGCCGCCTTTAGGAGCCAGTTGTGTTATTGGTCAATCCTGCCAAAATGTGAAAATGGATTATGTGGTCAAATTTTTCGATGCACTGTGGTTTGTTCTTATTATGGTGTTGCATTTAGGATAACCAAAGGGTAAATGTGAGGTTAAAATGGGTGTGCCATATGTTGATATTATTTTGAGTACGCAAATGATTGCATTTTTAGATTTACATGGCAACCATTTAACCATATTGCATGCTACTAGTGGGAATGTTTCCACCTTTATAAATCTCGATGTGAGTGCAAACCATCTTTCTTCATTATAAGAGTTCATTGGCCATCTCACAAATTTGAAATTTCTAAGTATTGGAAACATTGAGATTGAGGAGCTTCCATATACAATTGGTGACTGCTCAGCTCTAGTTGAGCTTCGAGCAGATTTTAACAACCTTAGGGCATTGCCAAAAGGAGTTGGTAAGCTTGTGTCTTTGGAGGTCCTAACATTGCACTACAACAGAGTGAAGACCTTACCGACTACCATGGTTTCTTTAGCAAGCTTGAAAGAACTTGATGTTAGCTTCAATGAATTGGAGGTAGTCCCAGAAAGTCTCTGCTTTGCAACAAATCTTGTCAAGTTAAAACGTTGCCAGAAACTTTGCTGATTTGCGTTCTCTTCCCCGGTCCATTGGAAATCTTGAAATGTTTGAGGAGTTGGGCATCAGTAGTAATCAGATAAAGGTTCTTCCTGATTCTTTTGCAATGCTAAAAGGACTTCATGTTCTTCACGTAGGGGAGATACCACTTGAATATCTTCCAATACATATAGCTGAAAAGGAAGCTCAGGCTATTGCGCAGTACATGTTTGAAGAAATTGCCAAGAGAGAGGAAAAATCAGAAGAAACCGAGCCAAAAAGAAAGAATGCAAGTTATTTTCAAAATCTTATCACATCATTATGGACAAAAAGAAATGCATATGGGAAGGTTTTTTCACATGCTTGGTATAATGAATGGAGCCAGTGCCAACATGGAGGAAACCCACGCATAATGGGGGATTGTATATTGAGGCCCACACAATAAAGAGTGGAATGCCCATGAAAGGCCATGCCCAGTCCAAAGGAGGTGCTTTCATGATAAGGGAACCCACCAAGATAGAGGCTCTATGCAAA
This sequence comes from Chamaecyparis obtusa, assembly GCA_027943335.1. Lineage (NCBI taxonomy): Eukaryota > Viridiplantae > Streptophyta > Pinopsida > Cupressales > Cupressaceae > Chamaecyparis > Chamaecyparis obtusa. The sequence goes on from BSBK01002906.1 coordinate 244,058, forward strand.
TTGAAAGAGGGCGTGAGCTTGAGAAAAGGGGGAGCCAGCGCATGCCAAAACAGGGACCAAGGCTTACGCATGTCAAAGGGGGGCACTTACGCAAAGCACAAAGGAATGATGCAGCAAAGAAAATACCTTCGTATGATTATAATGTGGTGTTCAAAAGAAAACTTTAGAACATCAATGCATAAGATAATGTAGGTATGTGTTCACGTAAGGGATTAGTGGATTGCCAGCAATAAGAGAAACCCACGCCCTTATTTGGGACTGCCAGTGTGTATGAGTTTGAATAAGAAAAACAAACTAACGCAATGAAAAGAAAGGGAGGCATCATGAATAGAAAGAGTTTCGCAAGGCACTAAGTGGTTGAAATTTGTGAAGAACAGGCAGTATGTGCGTGTGAAGAGAGGGGCTTGCTTTGCGCAAGACAAAGCGGCTGCCTTGCTAACTATATATGACACCTACGCACAATATAGAAAACATGTGTTAAAGAATGGCTGCCAGTTCATGTAAGAAGGCCTTGCGACAGGAACAATGTTGCCTTGCGCAATATAAATAGGTCCAATGCATAAGAGAGGGGGCTGGCATTACAAACGGTAATGGAGGCTTACACAGAGGGAAGATTTTTGTTGTTTTGTGCAACAGATTTAGTCCCATATGCATGCGAGTATGGTTTTTTGAAAGCTTAATAAGCTTAGGCACCCAAGCATAGTGTAAAGCAAAGTGAAAGGGGTTATGTGGCTGCCTAAGCCTTATGGGCTTGCCTTGGGGCATGTGCCAGTGGGAACTAATGCCAATATTTTGAATGGAAATTTAAAACTCTCATATCCAATATCCCACATTGCTCCCATAAAAGGTTTGTGAGGTGTTTATAACCGGGAACACAAACATATAAGGTAGATCAAATGGAGGAGGCCTTTCCCATGCGACCCACTGTCACCTGCCTCAATTTTTGTGCCAAAAAGCCTAGGATAATAAAATTTTGCAGAGTGCTAACGATGACTAAAGTGGACATGTGTTAAGAGGTCGTGTGGTTGTGAGGAGATAACTACCAGAAGATAAATTCACTATGACCTGGAGTTAACCGCCAGTCGCCCAGTCGCGAGATGCTAGCAGTTAGTGGCAAATCATTCAGAGACTCGGAGACCTACAATCTCTCAATCTCATGATGTCTGGTGGTTAGCACAAAATTTTTGGAGATTCAGAGACTAACTGTGGTCGCCTAATCCCCTAATGTTGGCGGTTAGAGGTTGAGGATTCAGAGATTATGAGATAGCATTTATCGCCAGGTCGCTGGAGGAAAAATTTGGAGACTTGGAGACTTGGAGATCTGGAGACTGAAGTTAGTTGCATGGTCTCCCAATCCAACTGCAGTTAAGAAATCAATAAGGAGATTAGGAGACTAAGGATTTTCTCCAAGTCTCTGAAGGTAACCGTGGTTAGGAGTTGACTTCAGAGATTTGGAGATTAGTGTAGTCTGCAAATCTCTAGATGAGCAGGGTAAAGGTGATCCAAGCAACAAATGAGAAGATGACAAGTGGTGAATTCTGGTGGCCTGTGTAGATTTTGAGAAAATATAAGGTTTAAAAAGTTATAAAGTTCAGACTTTGGATAAACTTGAAATTTTTCATGACAGAGAGCTACTCAAATTTTTTATCCTTGCAAATTCATTTTTTATCAAAACATAGCAGTATTATATGTTTTCGAAAATGCCAAAAAATGATGGATATGATGGCGGTGGATAAAATTAGATCAGATTGAGTTGCTAAGAGTAGTAAGAGCTTTTAATCCACGATCAGATTTTGGTGAGACTTTTTTATTCTAAACTTGATTGATTTGGCATACCCAGCAGAAGGAATGAATCAAATTTTCCACTAGATGAAAGGATAGGATCAAAAAATAAAGGACAAAAGAAATCAAATTTTGAAGATGTTCGGGGATATCAGATTTCAAAGTTGAGAGAAAATAGTGAGATTAGATTGCAAGCAGACAGGAGTTGATCAAGCAGAGATTTTAGGATTTCTTCTTTTTCTATTTATCTTCTTCTCTTCTCTGTGTTAGGGGTTCCTGTTCCTATTTTAGGAGGGCTCCTATAGCTGCTCTATTATGAGCAAGTTCCTTGATGCTAAATATTGAAAATATCTTTGCAGAGCAGACTTCTCATTCTGAGTTTGAGTCTTTGAGTAAAGATTCTTTGTGTGTATTGATACAATTTTCATATAAATACAATACAATTTCTATCCTATGTTGTTACTGTCTCTTAGCTTTGTGTTTGTTCTTGTATGTTTTTATATGTAAGGCACATAAAGACATACTAGTTGTCAGGCAATTACTCTAAGTTTTTCATGAGTTTCTTTCAAGGAAGGAATTAAATCCTCATGTGCAATTTCAGAGAATAAACATATCTGTTAAGATCTTGACGATAACAATCTAAGATTGAGAAGATAGTCTGTCAGGCATTCTGTCTAAATTGTATGTAGTTTGCAAGGCATACTACCATATTTTCTTGAAATTCCTCTATTGATTCATGTTAGACTCTTCTACCCAAAGGATTAGGCACTAGTCTGATTTTTGTTCATGCAACTACCTTTCTCTCATCAAGCACAAAATTTCAATCATTACCAGTATATTTATGTTTCTAAATTCATACCTATTGTGAAGGAACTGTAATCTAAGTGATATAGTTTCAGTCTATTGATTCCTTAAAGAGAGAATCGAATCCAGAGGTTACCCTTCCTTGAGTTGTACTCACAAAAAGAAGAAGGATTCACATCCTTATCCCACTGTTCTGTGTTATCACATTCATAGTTTCCATTGCTATCCTCTGCATCAGGAGATTCTTAGCTGTCTACAGAGTGATCTTTTGTTTAAGTAATCTGAAGCCTAGATAGCATAACAGTGAAGAACCTAATCCACTAATCAAAAGCTTACTTGAAATATAGTAACCTATCATAGGCAATACCCGCCTAAATCGTATGGAGCTTGAAGAAGAAGGAGAATCTTATCCAATCCTCATCAACTAAGCTTGGCTTGCAAACTTGGAGTCCCTTAAACTGAGAATCAAGCCCATACCTTTGCCAAGTTTGATCCTACAAGAAAAATTCCTAACAGTAGGACCCCTTAGGACACATTTGAGCATTCCAATGTGTCCATAGGGTTCAGGGGGGCTTTCTAGTGGTCCTAACACGTGATAAGGCATACTAGGACCCCTAGGAAGTCCCCATCACCCCTTTTGACACATTTGAATGATCAAGTGTGTTCAAAGGGGTTGTAGGACCCCTTAGGAAACAATTGATATTTCCAATGTGTCCATAGGAGTCACGAGGGCTTACTAGGGGTCCTAACACATCATAAGTCATACTGGGACCCCTAGGAAGTACCCATGAACCCTTTTGACACATTTGAATGGTCAAGTGTGTTCGAAGGGGTCGTAGGACCCCTTAGGAAACACTTGCACATTCCAATGTGTCCGTAGGGGTCACAGGGGCTTCCTAGAGGTCCTAACACATGAGAAGGCATAATAGGACCCCTAGGAAGTCCCCATAACCCCTTTCGACACATTTGAATGCTCATGTGTGTCCTAAAGAGTTGTGGGACCCCTTAAGACACACTTGAGCATTCCAATCTGTCCATAGGGGTCATGGGGGCTTCCTAGGGGTCCTAACATTGTATAAGGCTTACTAGGGCCCCTAAGGAGTCCCCATGACCCCTTTTGACACATTTGAATGCTCAAGTGTGTCGGAATGGGTTGTAGGACCCCTTAGGACACACTTGAGCATTCCAATGTGTCCATAGGGGTAAGGAGGCTACCTAGGGGTCCTAATGCGTGATAAGGCATTCTTAAGAAATAGTTCTGCATTCTAATGTGTCCATAGGGGTCATGGGGGCTTCCTAAGGGTCCTAAGGTGTGATAAGACATACTAGGGCCCCTAGGAAGTCCCCGTGACCCCTTTTGACACATTTGAATGCTCAAGTGTATCGGAAGGGGTCGTAGGACCCCTTAGGACATTTTTTAGCATTACAATGTGTCCATATGGGTCACGGGGGCTTCCTAGGGGTCCTCACGCGTGATAAGGCATACTCGGACCCCTAGGAAGTACCCATGACCCCTTTTGACACATTGAATGCACAAGTGTGTCAGAAGGGGTCGTAGGACCCCTTAGGACATGCTTGAGCATTCCAATGTGTCCATAGGGGTCACGGGGGCTTCCTAGGTGTCCCACTACATGATAAGGCATACTATGGGCCCTAGCAAGTCCCCATGACCCTTTTTGACACATTTGAATGCTTAAGTGTGTCCGAAGGGGCCATAGAACCCCTTAGGACACACTTGAGCATTCCAATGTGTCCATAGAGGTGACAAGGGCTTCCTAGGGGTCCTATCACGTGATAAGATGTACTAGGACCCCTAGAAAGTCCCCATGACCCCTGTTGACACATTTGAATGCTTAAGTGTGTCAGAAGGGGTCGTAGGACCCTTTAGGACACACTTCAACATTCTATTGTGTCCATAGGGGTGAGGGGGGCTTCCTAGGGGTCCTAACCCATGATAAGGCATACTAGGATCCCTAGGAAGTCCCCATGACCCCTTTTCACACATTTGAATGCTCAAGTGTGTCAGAAGGGGTCGTAGGACCCCTTAGGACAAACTTGAGCATTCCAATGTGTCCATAGGGGTCACGGGGGCTTCCTAGGGGTCCTAACATGTGATAAGGCATACTAGGGCCCCTAGGAAGTCCCCATGACCCCTTTTGAAACATTTGAATGCTCAAGTGTGTTGTAAGGGGTCGTAGGACCCCTTAAGACACAATTAAGCATTTGTATTTGTCCATAGGGGTCAGGGGGGCTTCCTAGGGGTCCTAACACATGATTAGGCATACTAGGACCCCTAGGAAGTCCCCATGACCCCTTTTGACACATTTGAATGCTCAAGTGTGTCAGAAGGGGTCATAGGACCCCTTAGGACACACTTGAGCATTGCAATGTGTCCATAGGGGTCACAGGGGCTTCCTAGGTGTCCTAATGCGTAATAAGGCATACTGGGACCCCTAGGAAGTACCCATGACCCCTTTTGACACATTTGAATGCTCAAGTGTGTTTGAAGGGTTTGTAGGACCCCTTAGAAAACACTTGCACATTCCAATGTTTCCATAGGGGTCACGGGGCCTCCCTAGGGGTCCTTACGCATGATATGGTGTAGTAGGACCCCTAGGAATTCCCCATGACCCCTTCTGACACATTTGAATGGACAAGTGTGTCCTGAAGAGTCGTACGACCCCTTAGGACACAATTGAGCATTCCAATCTATCCATAGGGGTCACGGGGGCTTCCCAGGGGTCCTAATGCATGATAAGGTGTACTAGGGCCCCTAGGAAGTCCCCATGACCCCTTTTGACACATTTGAATGCTCAAGTGTGTCGGAAGGGGTCGTAAGATCCCTTAGGGCACACTTGAGCATTACAATGTGTCTATAGGGGTCAGGGGGCTTCCTAGGGGTCCTAACTTGTGATAAGGCATACTAGGACCCTTGAAAAGTTCCCATGACCCCTTTTGACACATTTCAATGCTCAAGTGTGTCGAAAGGGGTCATAGGACCCCTTAGGACACACTGGAGCATTCCAATGTGTCCATAGGGGTCACAAGGGCTTCCTAGGGGTCCTAACACATGATAAGGCATACTGGGACCCCTAGGAAGTACCCATGACCCCATTTGATACATTTGAATGCTCAAGTGTGTTCGAAGGGGTCGTCAGACCCTTAGGAAACACTTGCAAATTCAAATGTGTCCACAGGGGTCACGAGGGCTTCCTAGGGGTCCTAACACGTGATAAGGTGTACTAAGGCCCCTAGGAAGTCCTTATGACCCCTTTTGACACATTTGAATGCTCAAGTGTGTTGGAAGGGTTCTTAGGACCCCTTAGGACACACTTGAGCATTCCAATGTGTCCATAGGGGTCATGAGGGCTTCCTATGGGTCCTAATGCGTGATAAGGCATACTAGGGCCCCTAGGAAGTCCCCATGATCCCTTTTGACACATTTGAATGCTCAAGTGTGTTGAAAGGGGTCATAGGACCCCTTAGGACACACTTGAGCATTCCAATTTGTCCATAGGGGTCAGGGGGGCTTCCTAGTGGTCCTAACTCTTGATAAGGCATACTAGGACCCCTAAGAAGTCCACATAACCCCTTTTGACACATTTGAGTGTTCAAGTGTGTCAGAAGGGGTCATAGGACCCCTTACAAAACACTTGAGATTTTGAATGTGTCCACAGGGGTGACCGGGCCTTCTTAGGGGTCCTAACACATGATAAGGTGTACTAAGACCCCTAGGAAGTACCCATGACCCCTTTTGACACATTTGAATGCTCAAGTGTGTCTAAAGGTGTCGTAGGACCCCTTAAGAAACACTTGCACATTCCAATGTGTCCATAGGGGTCACAGGGGCTTCCTAGGGGTCCTAACATATGATAAGGTATAGTAGGACCCCTAGGAAGTCCCCATGACCCCTTTTGAAACATTTGAATGCTCGTGTGTTTCCTAAAGAGTCGTAGGACCCCTTAGGACACACTTGAGCATTCCAATGTGTCCATAGGGGTCTCGGGGGCTTCTTAGGGGTCCTATCATGTGATAACATGTACTAGGGCCCCTAGGAAGTCCCCATGACCCCTTTTGACACATTTGAATGCTCAAGTGTGTCGGAAGGGGTCGTAGGACCCCTTAGGACACACTTGAGCATTCTAATGTGTCCATAGGGGTGAGGGGGCTTCCTATGGGTCCTAACATGTGATAAGGCGTACTAGGACCCCTAGGAAGTCCCCATGACCCCTTTTGACACATTTGAATGCTCAGGTGTGTTGGAAGGGGTCATAGGACCCCTGAGGACACACTTAAGCTTTCCAATGTGTCCATACAGGTCACTAGGGCTTCCTAGGGGTCGTAACGCATGATAAGGCGTACTGGGACCCCTAGGAAGTACCTATGACCCCTTTTGACACATTTGAATGCTCAAGTATGTCCAAAGGGGTCGTAGGACCCCTTAGGAAACACTTGCGCATTCTAATACATCCATAGGGGTCGCGGGGGCTTCCTAGGGTCCTAACACGTGATAAGGCATACTAGGGCCCCTAGGAAGTCCCCATGACCCCTTTTGACACATTTGAATGCTCAAGTGTATTGGAAGGGGTTGGAAGACCCCTTAGGACACATTTGAGCATTCCAATGTGTCCATATCAGTCATGAGGGCTTTCTAGGGGTCCTAACGCGTGATAAGGCATACTGGGACCCCTAGGAAGTACCCATGACCCCTTTTGACACATTTGAATGCTCAAGTGTGTCAGAAGGGGTTGTTGGACCCCTTAGGAAACACTTGAGCATTCCAATGTGTCCATAGGGGTCACGAGGGCTTCCTAGGTGTCCTAACTCGTGATAAGGTGTACTAGGGCCCCTAGGAAGTCCCCATGACTGCTTTTGACACATTTGAATGCTCGAGTGTGTCTAAAGGGTCGTAGGACCCCTTAGGACACACTTGAGCATTCCAATGTATCCATAGAGGTGACAGGGGCTTCCTAGGGGTCCTAACGTGTGATAAGGTGTACTAGGACCCCTAGGAAGTCCCCATGACCCCTTTTGACACATTTGAATGCTCAAGTGTGTCGGAAGGGATCGTAGGACCCCTTAGGACACACTTGAGCATTCTAATGTGTCTGCAAGGCTCAGGGGGGCTTCCTAGGGGTCCTAACACATGATAAGGTATACTAGGACCCCTAGGAAGTCCCCATGACCCCTTTTGATACATTTGAATGCTCAAGTGTGTCCGAAGGGGTCGTAGGACCCCAAACACATTTGAGCATTTCAATGTGTCCATAGGGGTCATGAGGACTTCCTAGGGGTCCTAATGCATGATATGGCATACTAGGACCCCTAGGAATTCCCCATGACCCCCTTTGACACATTTGAATGCTCAAGTGTGTCCGAAGGGGTTGTAGGACATATTTGATCATTCCAATGTGTCCATAGGGGTCATGAGGATTTCCTAGGGGTCCTAACATGTGATAAAATTTGTATAAAAAGGCATCCTATAGGAAAAAATGAAAACTTTCCTAGATAATATCCACAATTCATATACAAAAGCATCATATAGGAAAAATGACAAAAATTTAATAGCTAAAAGGTAAAATTAATCATTAGTGCAAGCAGTACCAATGTCATACCCGCTATCAAATCCTGGCCTATGACGTGCAAAATGAGCAAAGCAAGTGAAATGAAAGGGAAGTATGGATCAAATAGCGAAGGTGCATCAAATCGAATCAATATGATAATAAATGCAGAAAATACTTTTACGGACAAAAATATTTGCATATTAATGGGAAAGAGTGGGAAGAGCTTCTTGGACCCATGATAGAAGTTATAGTTAAGGAGGAAGAGCTAGGAAGGGGAAAGCGGCAAAGGAAAGAAGTAAGCTATGTGTGTGAGCCTATGTCAGATGATGATGATGAGTACTCACCATCTGGTAGTAGCTCAAGTAGTGACAAAAGCTCTTCAGTGCACATGTACACTGACACAAAAAAGTTAGATAGAGAAGTAACAAGTGCTTTGGAATTATCCAGAGAGCAATGTGAAATGAAGCCTCAAATTGGTTGATTAGCAGGCAAAGAATTTGGTCATGCACTTCATTCTAGCACCACAAATTATTCTATTAGAAATGCCTATTCGTCAATGGCTTTGCATTTACGAGAATTGGGAAACCAGGTTATTCATGTTGGGCATTATCCCTCAAATGTAAGTTCATTGCCACCTTTGGCAAGGTAGTCTCACTCCTCATTTTACAACAAAGGGCAGCCATCTATGGTCCAAGGTTTTAATTCAGCTGACAAGTGGAGAGCTTCTCAAGTTACTGATCTCTTTTGTAGAAAAGTTCCTGATTCATCTCAAGGTTCTCGTATAGGTGACCAACTCCTTCAAGGTTCACAAATAGACCCATTGATTTCCCAATTTGGTAAAAGGGTAGATGCAATTTTGGAAAGAGTATCCCAATTGAAGAGAAATGAAAATTTGAGTGACCATAGCGTTATCCAATGGGTGTATCTCCTCCACTAGCAAATATAACTACTTCCAGAGACTTGAGTTTAAATGGAGACTGTCTATTCCCAAATATGCCCCAGTCGAGGAGATGAACCAGATGTTGCTCTCTCTCTCTCTCTCTCTCTCTCTCATCTAGAGCCTTCACCTCCACTTTGTAATGTATATTTAAAGGTTTCATATACCTTTTTGTGGACAATGTACCTTAAATGTTCTTTCATTAATTTTTATGCCATTTTTAGTTTCTAGAACAGATGATGAGCATACGATGGTTCTACATCTGTGTGAAATTTCTTTTCGAGAGTTAAAAAATCAATTGATTATATTCAATCAAGGGGAAGTCCATTGACATGATCTACTTATTCAGTATAGTCAGACCACCAAAATTACAAGGAGTCTGTACAAAAATCCTGTGCTAGATACTTTCAAGAGGATTTGGGCTGAAACTGTCTATCCTCAAATCAACTGTGCAGGTATTTTTTTGAAATCATTTTGTATATCAAATAATATAATACATACTAATATAAAAATTTATATTATAATATTAATGCTATGCTATTATTATTTAATATTAATATTTAAAGTGAAATTAATATTAACATAACAAAAATATAATTTAATATGAAACTTGAATTAATATTAACATAAAAATAATACAACTTAGTATAATACAATTAATATTACTATAAAAAAAAGACAGTTATTATCAAACTTGAATTTGGGAAAAGTGGGGCAATTCAAATTTGAAATTTCAAAATAGGTGGGCTTTTTCAGATATCTGATATTATCAGATATCTGATTTTATCGGATATCCGATTAGGCTTGGTATTTTCTTAGGCATTATCAAATGTGGGTGGTCAACCCTTTAGGTGTGTTTCAGGAGATAGTTCTTGATACCGAGACTTCGACCATGTAGCTGACGACTATTTTTCACCCAAAATTGATGAAACGAAAAGGGTTTCTTAAAGACATTATCAACTTTCCATCAATATAATTGATGTCAAATTTTGAGTTTTGTAATTAATTATTACTTATTTTTCAATTGAGTTATCTTTAAAGCCGTAATTGACATACTGATTGAAAAACAACTATAACTTTCAAACCGTTTAACCTTTTTGAAATCTGAAACATGTGTCACACTCTATGCTTCGGCTACTATAAGAAAAAAAAAAGTTTTGAATTTGGTAAAATTTTGACTTAGTTAAGGTGGTCAGACACGAGAGTTTTTTTATTCAGAAAAAGTTGTAGCAAAAAATTCATAATTAATTATTTAGTTGACCAAAAATTACAAAAAAATATGTGTCACATCCGAGCATGATTCTACTACTTATATCAAGAATCATGAAAAAATATATCACCATTTGATTGTGATTAAGGTGGTCAGACATACACGTACTCCTTATCTTTTCCCTGAAATTTTTGTAGTGCTGCATTGAAATCTAAAATTTTGAACAATTAGACAAAAAAATTTCAAACAAGGGCTAGTAGTTTAGAAACTACATTCAATTTCCTACAGATTCTACTCTTACAAATTTTTCACATAAGGTCCATAAGATGTTCAACTTTTTACGTCAAGTTGACTAACCCTGATTTTCTAATTTTTCATTGCCACTTAAGGCCATAGTTTGGTATACCATTATCTTGCACATACCCATAAGGTACACATGTTTAGTCCCAACTCTAGAGGTGATTCTTTTATTTTGAAATGCAAGGCAAAGGAGAAGTATTTAATTCCTAGAAAGAAATGGGTTAATGGGAAAAGAGATAAATTCATGTGTCAGTCCAATCACTTCCTCTACCTACTAGATTTCAAATGTTCAGTTAATTTGATTTAAAGAGAGAAAAAGACTTACATATGTTTCAACTATGATATAAGATACTTTCCAAGACATAAATGTAGTGAAAATAAATTATTTTATATATTGAAGGAATAAGTGAGGAAAATGAAGAGGAATAGACATAAAAGGGTGATAATGATTCAATTGAGGAATCAAAAGATATTCAACCAAACATTTATCATCATGTACTCTTAGTTTTTATAGTGGGAATATAAGGGGATAATGGAACATAGGGTGGACTAGTAGAGATTATTGGGACAAGAAAAGATGAGTAATTATAGCATGGGGTCAATGGGATGAGATTTAGAGGAAATAATAGAATATGTAGTGAATTAGGTGTCTAGGATTTACTATAGGACATGAAGTGAGAGCTTGAGGTACATGTAGTAACAAAGAAAAGAGTTGGTCAACAATAAATGGAAGGAAAGGTTTCTTGTATCAGAACATGTATAGGAGTAAAAATTAAGGGAGATGGTATAACATAGAAAGATAAAGGGATAAGACAAATAGTAGATAAAGGAACAAAGGATGGAGTAGCAAAGATTAGAGTGATGGGCTAGGAAAGTGAACCCACAATAGTGGGTTACACAATTTTGCTTGAATGGATAGTGAAATCTACATTTTGTAAAAACTTCCAGATTCATATGCATATTATTGTTAAATCATTTGAAATCGGAAGATGAAGTAAATTAGAGTCTTTTAGTATTTTCTATCTAGATTCTTCTTTTTTTTTATCAATAAAAGGCCTAAGCCAAGGATTTTCTTAGTAAATTCAATTATAGTACAAGCATTCCATTCTGTGCGGGCACTGGTAGGAAAGAATGGAGAAGAAAACCTCCAGTCTAGCTCGAGACCATGGTCCAAAATTTTATTACAAACAATTTTATGAGGGCATTCCCTCATCTACATTAGAAGATGAAGGCATTCCTTCATTTACACTATCAGTTTAATTTGTCTCCATACTCGGTTCTAGCTTGGTGCTAAATATCTTAATATATCTCTGTATCGATGGAAGGAGGATCACCTCGTATACAACAAGTATTTAGAGATGCCACTTTGTTTAAAGTTATGATTTTAATATATTACCCTTTCTTGGTTCAATCTTGTTGTCAAATTTCTTTACTCATTTCTATATTGGTAAAATGAAGAGCTTGTATACTTTGATTCCTTTGTCTCTACCATCCTATATACAAACAGAAACTATGCACCAAATACATTTTGTTATGTAGTTAGAGAGAAATATTCCTACTAACTTTTAAGTTATATATATCTGATACTCCAAACTTGATATTGTTGTTAAAAAAAAAGAGTAGCTCCTACCACTATTTTGTGACTTAAAGCCCTGTGTTTATTTAAAATTAAAATGTGTGCAGTCAGTAAAAATGATTAGCCCGATTAATGAGAGATGCAGTTAAAAGAGAAGGGAAAACCCCACTCCCTTATTCTCTATGCTTCTAGAAGACCCTTACTTCCCCTAGAAGGATATTTCACTAATAATCTATAAATTAAAGTTAAGTTCTACCATTTTCTCTATACCTCCATAGTTTCACAAGATACCAGCTTTATATCTATTTGCTTCTCTGAAATTGTAAGGAGATGATTATTTTAAGGACCACCTTATGTGCATAATACAATCTCTAAGAAATGATTCTTTAAAACATTCTACATGACTCATAGAGTGATACATTAGAGGTCAGATAGATATACAAATGATTAAGCATTCAGCTTATTTAAACAAACAGTGCAAATGAAACTATGCAAAAGTAATACCATCCTTTGATCTCTGGCCATAAGAAGTATTATAAATGAGAGCTGTTAGTTAAGCAGGAAGATACATACTAACCCTTGGAGATGTTACTAATATACCAATCTTAGTGCAAATTTTGGAAGTGAGGAGACATCGGAAACAAACAAGTATCTATTGGACATAGCAAAATTGGAAGACTAAATAAACTAGAAACTTAAAGAGGCAACGTTTATGCAATTATAAAGATACCATTTGTTACTTGGCCTAGCTTTAACATAAATGCACTGCTCTTGGTTATGAATGCAAGAGACATATATTTACCACCGATTTAACCTTACTGTTAATATCTTAGTTATCTATGTAACTAGGTGTGAGATGTTGATAGGAACCAGATGTCATACAATCCTGGGATCGGATCCCATCTAAAGTTATAACACTAGAGATGCCATATTTAAAAAGGCATCATCTCAGATAGGGAATATCCAGGGAACAATAAAACTTCTACAAGAATAGCAGGTTCCACCATATTCTTCTAATACTATAGAAGGATCTAGAAAACTAATTAGCAGGGTTTCTCCTTGGGAGTCTAATTTAAGAATTTTCTAGGAAAAGAGAAGGGAGCTAGAAGCACCAAGCATAAGGAAAAAATTCTATTTATCGAATGAAGCCTTAGCTATTAAGGAAAACAATATAAGCCTGAATAGTATTAACAAACCTTTATGAATATTGAGAACTTATAGCTATGGTATAGAGGAGCACCACCTAATCTAATATTACCATAATACCAAGGGATAGCTAATTAACAGCAAGTTATCAAACATTGATTGCAAAGGCAGATGCTCTTTCCAACCTGGCTTATTCTAAAAGCCGTCTAGATTTTAGTTAGGGGTGAAAATTTGGGATCAAATAAATTAATGCATATTTAGTGATTATAGAGAAGGATGTGGCAAATTGTCTATTGGATTTCGACTAGTCATATAGATTAGTTGTGCATCCTAAGCTGCTCAAGACTTGCCTAGACTCTATGTAACTGGTCATCGAGAATGAAACCTATAATTTGTCTAATCCATCCTGGCTATTATGAGAAAGCAAAAGAGTATACTCTAATCCTAAACTCTACACACTTATGTGTATAATTTAGGATCCTAATACCACATACCATAATACTAAGGTGAGTGAGAAAGACATTTCTTATTCCTTATAATCCATTCATTGACTAAAAGGGAGGCCAGAAGAAATTTAAAAGCAAAGATGTTATATAGGCAGAGTCAGATATAATTGAGATATACCTTCATAATCTGTTTCAACTTTCCTTTTTCCAATGCAATGCCTTTATCTCCTAAAGCACTTGGATTTATGGATTAGGCTAATCAATAGAAATTAATTGATATCAATAGTAGTCTATTATGTTATCTTCTTTATTCCTTGTCTTAAGGATCAGAGCTGACCGTAGTAGGGGGTCTTATCAACTGGTCCTTACCTTCCTCCATCCATATGTCGATAAGATTTCCCATCTTGAAGTTTGAGAGGCACACCATATCTGTGAATCTGACTTCATCTTCGTGCCAATAGTCATAGAACCAACCCTCCTTTTCTGGCTCACGAATGTGCAAGTAATACAATAGGAAGATTATGTTTCTTTTCACGATGCCTTCTATATCCTTGAAGGCCTCCAAATTCTGAGTTGCAATAATATATGGGGCCAGGGTGGAGGGTAGCATATTTGGATGTCCTGGCCCACTCAAAGTAAGGTCCTTTTTAATGTTTTGCAATATTATGTCTAGGTTGCCAGTGAATTTTTGTTTGAAGATTTTACAACATAGTTTCCACGTTTCTTGTTTATTGACACCCCATAATGTTAAGGCGGCTATGAACATGGAAGTGATACTGGTGAGGACCCTCTGTTTAACCTTAGCATTGATAAATTTTGGACCTAATATACGGAGAGAGGCTCTGATAATGAGGGCATGCTTGTTTCTCAGTACCTTTTTAACATGTTTTGGCATAATCTTTCCTTCAAATGCTAATTGGCCCCTGCAACAGATGAGCTTGATTGGGGTCTTTGTATAAGCCTATGGTTTTGGTAACATGCAAGGTCAAAGTAAGTATAGATAAATGAAAAAGGACTAGATATACAGTTTATTTTTTCGGTGGGCTGCCTGTTGGGTGCCTATGGCTTTTCTGGTCTCTTCTCTCTTTTAACCATATTCCTTTAGCTACTAGAGGGGAGGCGAAAAGGGGGATTTTTAATTTATTCATATATATTTTTAAACCTCTATTGTTTCAAATGCTGATGAGTAAGCAGTCAGAAAGAAGAGGAGCTCTTATAAAGGTAGATCATTCATTTCTTAAAGAAAAACTAGTCGCTACCTACAGATAAAGATCCAACTATGCTTACTTATTAAAAGAGTAATGTAATTTGGAACTAAAAAGAAAATTATAATAGAATAGTATCTATATTTAGGGAAGTCCTTTATATGATGTAGCATAGAAGTTGTATGTTTATAGAACCATACTATTTTTTACATATATCACAAGTACTGATTACTCTTAGTTGAGTCTATATTAGCAAATTTACAGGGAGACCTTGTTGGTTTGACTAATACAACTTAACATATAACTACTGATTACATACATGCTGATCAAAGGCTAAAGGTATGACTTTAGAGGATAACAGAAAGGTGCTATTTGCATTTGAAAATTAGATAGCACCATTTTTATGGACCGTCGTACACTTCCGAATGCTCTTCCCTTTAACCATGACAACAATGCAGTCTTCTTCAGGTGCATACTTCTTCTTATGATGAGTGCAATGTTGTATCTTAGGGGCCACGATGTGAATCTTTGCCGCTTCAATTTTTTCCAATTCATCTGGGATGTTGAATCCCTCACTCCTCCAGTATTTGAGGTTCTCTGCAGTGCTCATTTCCTCTTGTATGATTTTGTTGTATAGATACTCCAAATTTCTAAACATTTCAGGCCAATGGGCATCAAAGCACTCCTCATCCTTGAAGGTTAGCATGGGATGCATTGGCTTTGTGGGATTTCATCTAATTTAGTGACCTTAGTGCTCATTGTTATCTCTGGGTATGGGATGGTCAGTTGGTTATCAACACAGAAGATCATTTGTTCTAGGCCACCAAGGCACTCTGGGTTGAAAATTTCAGTGGCTACCTGAAGTATTTCTTCTTTCTTCCTCCCTTCAAAGACTAAGATAGCAATGAACTGGCCTATAACTTCCCCATTAGTTCTAAAGGTAAAAGTGTTGTTGAAGAACTGATCACCAAGGGCTTTTACAATCGCTCTCCTTGAGGAGTTCGGTAGTGGGTTAAGGATTTGATTCCACCACTCTGGCATGATGTGGCCTCTAAAAGCCATAGCCCTACTTTCTTTGATTGTGAAGGTAATTAGCTTAGTCTCCATCCTATGGTGAGAAGTGAAACTTAGCAGGATAAACTCCTCGTCCTAGCTTGAGTGGTATATAAGAGTTTAGGAGAATTTTCTAGACGTGGTTCTAAAAAATGTGTGTTGCTTATGCTATAGGAGTCCTCCTATTGGAATCTGGAAACATGCTTCTTAGTTGTTGCACGATCCCCTTAGTCTATCATGAGGGGTTGTGCTAGGAGGGGGGTTGAGTAATGATAGTGCATATGATCTATCCTCGACACTCGGATCATTAATCATGGACAGTATCAGTGATTGATTAGAGACTTGCTCTACCACGTGATTACTCTTAACCAAGATTCAGAGCCTGATCCTCTAAATGGACTCTATTTCAGTAGGATAGCCAAGTAGTGTGCAGAGAGGCAAATACATTGAAAAGTTTGGTCTGAAAGATGATAATATGTGAATGGAGGGGAGGGGAAGAGGGATCAAAAGTTTAAAGAGGAGGGTGCAAGGGGGGGGCCGATTACATGTCTTGAAAAAGATATGGGAAGCAGGGAGTCTCAAGGTGCTGGGGGAAATTGCGGGGTGGAAAAAACTCTACTATATTAGGTTGAAGGCATAAAATAGAGGATTATGGTCGACATGACCTAAGCTTAAGAGGAGGACCTACGACTAAGGAGCTCTATAACTATGGATGGAAAACTTAATGACTAAGATAATGGGATATAATCTGACAACTAAGGCACATCCTACCAAAACCTATCCTGAGACAACACTCAGTATGAGTTAAGGCTACTAAGAAATAGATGTGGTCTGCTAACATGATTTGGTAAATATTTAGAAGCTTATTATGGATCTAATGAGCTTGGGGATAGAGCTATATAGTAAGAGCATACGGTCTTCAACAGAATGTTAGGAGGGCTAGTGGATCGGTCTTACCATCTAATGATAATAATTATTAACAGAAGAACTCATGAATTTACATATTGGGTCTTTATTAGAAGCATTATTATATGTATTGAGGTGTGATTTTAGTATACTCAAAAATGGATACCTTCTAATAAACATACTAAATGTTGCAACTTATATAAATTGGTTGGGTTATTGATGTTTGAATGACCAATTTTATTTAGTTTTAAGCATTATTAATATATGGTTATGGGGGGAGGTATTAATTATCTAAAAATATGAAGACCTACCTATATGATTTCACCATTTGTGCCTTGGTTTTCAAGATGGTCGGCTGCTACATTACCTTCTCTATATATGTGCTTGACTTTGTAATGAGGTATCATGTCAAGAATTTTAATAATGTCTTTTAACTTCGAGTTAAGATTCCAATTTGGGGTATTCCTTGTCCTAATTGCATTAATAATTATCTGTGAATCACCTTCAATAATTAAATTTGTCAATCCTAATCTAGCACAACGTTTTAGACCTTCTAAGACAGCCATGCATTCTGCCAAATTGTTAGTTGTAGGGTTGATGGGATTAGCATATTTAGAGATGACATCTCCTTTACAGTTATGAATAATTCCACCAATTCCATCTATCCCTAGATTTCCTTGAGATGCACCATCAAAGTTTAGTTTATACCACCCTTCTTTGGGGGGAGACCATTTGCAATTACTTCTATCAATTTTTGATCTTTTTCCACCCTTGCCAAATAAAGGTGGAATAATCAGTCTTGGCCAATTTTTCCTAATGTGATTATCCCACTACTTAAAGGAATTTTTGTAGCTGATCTGATTTCTAAGATTACTATTAGTTACTTCAATAACTGCTGCTTCAATTTTGTTGGTTAGTGAGCTCCATTCTAATTTCTGGTCCGTAAAGATTCTACGGTTACATTCATTCCAAATTTCCCATAAGAGTATGGAGGGGGATATTACCCATATATCTTTGTACAAACTACCTTTGTTTAAAGAGGGCCATGCTTTTAGCAAGTCCACAATATCATAAGGCGTCGCTGAGTGCCAATTTAGACATTTATATAGCCAGCTCCAACAATTCTGTGTATAAGAACAATTAAGTAGTAGATGATTTGCATCTTCTTCCTGGCTTTCACAGAGAGGGCACCTAGAAGGCCCTTCAAAACCCATCTTTCGAAGTCTATCTGCAGTCAAGATTCTCTTTTGGAGAGCTACCCATAAGAAAATTCTAGCCTTGGGAAGGCAAGCTTTATTCTAGCATAGATTCAGGGGAATATCCAGGGTATCCATATTGTGTTCTTGAATGATTGACTTGTAACCTTCCTTGACTTTATACTTTCCATTGTTAGAGCCAGCCCATATCAATCTATCTTCTCTATTTTTATGAGAGATCACTCTATTTTTGAGGATGTCTTTAAGTTTTTGTTCCTCATTATATTCTGTTGGGATGTCCTCAATTGGTTTCCAAATTAGATTATCATCATCAGAGAGAAAATCCTTTACAAAAATACCCCTATAAGCTTTACATCTGTCTATAAATTCTAGACTAAAACTTGATTTGGTGAGGAGGGGAA
The DNA here is from genome assembly GCA_027943335.1 of Chamaecyparis obtusa. Lineage (NCBI taxonomy): Eukaryota > Viridiplantae > Streptophyta > Pinopsida > Cupressales > Cupressaceae > Chamaecyparis > Chamaecyparis obtusa. Next base: position 262,605 of record BSBK01002906.1, read on the forward strand.
AACCTCCCCAAGAGTCTTCCCAGAAAAGGGCCTTACTACCCAATCCAATATCCCAAGTAAGTTGGTTGTTGATCACTACTCTAGTATTTATAATAAAATTCTAGATTCAGGATCCTTTCGTATGTGAGTGGGCTCTAAAAATGTTAATGGGGTCCGCATTTGGAATATATTTGTTTAGGAGGATAGAGGCCCATTTGCTATTGGATTCCTAGCTAAGTCTCCATAGAAGTTTGGCACCTAGTGCTTTGTTCTGCCACTATAAGTTTTTAATTCCTAATCCACCTTTGGAGGTTGGTTTACACAAATTATCCCATTTTATAAGAGCTTCCTTCTTGTCCTCTGATGTACCTTTCCAGTAAAAATCTCTCTGAAGTTTATCTAAGCTAGCTTTGATATTAGCTGGGAGGGGGAGGATCGACATTTGATATGTGGGTATGGCTGATAATACAGACTTAATCATTGTCACTCTTCCTACTTTAGTGAGCCATTTCCCTTTCCAGCTCCCTTTTTTGGATTGGATTTTAGATAACACTTGCTACCATATTTTGGAGCACTGTAAACCTTTATCTAAAGGGATTCCTAAATATTTACACGGGAACTTACCAATCTTATATCCTAGAGTATTGCAAATCTGACGCATTTTTGTAGGGGGGTATTAATAAAGAAGACCTCGGATTTATCTGGATTCACTTTCTACCCAGAGGCCTTCATGTAAACATCCAAAAGATCTTTGAATGCCTTTGCTTCCTTACATGTGCTTTCTCCTGGGAGAATAGTATCATCAACAAATTGTTGGTGTGTTATGTTAGGTACATTCTCTGTGACTCTGACTCCTGAGATTTTTCCCTCTATGTGTGCCTTAGTAATGGATCTACCTAAGGCTTCGACCATAATAACATATAAGAAAGGGGATAGTGGGTCTCCTTGTCTGATACCGTTTGAAATTTCAAAGAAGCCTTCCGGAGTACCATTGATTAAGAGGGATATTTTGGGCAACGAAATACAGTTATAAATAAGATTAATCCATTGTTTGGAGAAGCCAAAAGCTTCCATACATTTACACATAAACCTCCAATCCACTTTGTCATATTCCTTTTGGATATCTATTTTAATCAGCATGCAAGCCTCTTTGTTGTATTGAGTTGAATGGACTATTTCTTGAGCTATCACTATTCCATCCAAGATTGAGTGACTCGAAACAAAACCAGTTTGTTCTTCCGAGATAATTAATGGAAGAAAGGATTTTAACCTATTTGTTAAGCATTTAGAAAGGATTTTATAAATGGTATTACATAAGGATATAGGGCAAAAGTCTCCTGGTTCCTGACTGTCATTTTTCTTTGGGATAAGAGTGAAAAAGGTATTGTTGATTTCTGATAGAATTGAACCTGGGTTTCTAGTAGCTTCTATTGCTTCCCAGATATCTTCCCCAAGAAAGTGCCAGCATTTTTGGAAAAATCCTTCTTGGAAACCATCGGGTCCTAGAGCTTTCTTAGGGTGAAGTTGGAATAAAGCAGCTTTAACTTCTTCAATAGTAAGCTTACTATTCATCCATTTATTATCTTCTTCTGAAATTAATTTAGGGATAGAAGCTAGCATTTCATTCTGTGCTCTAAGATTGGCACAATCATAATTGTTAAGGGGAGTACTATAGTATTTTACAAAATGTTCTGAGATAAGTTTGGGATCCTCTATAATGTTTCCGTTAGTGCTTTTGATCTTGGATATTCTATTGATGTTCCTTCTATTATTAGTGTTGTTATGAAAGAATTTTGTATTGCAATCCCCTTCTCTTAACCAAGTTTCTCTTGATTTTTGTTTCCAAAAAATTTGTTCCTTTAGTAGGATCTCGGCATGTTTGGCCATAAGATCTTTCTCTTTTAAATAGCTACTCTCATTCATTTGTTGCTCTATGACTAGATTATTTAAGCTATTGATTTCAGCCTCTATCTTATTCTTTTGTTCAAAAATATTATTGAAATTATCTTTATTCCAGTCTAGAATCTTATGTTTAATGATTTTTAATTTAGCAACTAGGCAAAACATCTTCGAACCAGAGATTTTAATCTATTTCCACCATTGTTCTAGAAGCTGCATAAGTTCAACATTTTGAAACCACATAAATTCAAATTTGAAGGGATTTCTAAGTGGTTTATAGTTCTCTATGATTGTGAGTCTAACTGGGAAGTGGTCAGACCCTGTGTTAGTCAGTATTTCTGCACTTAAGTTGTGATTAAAGTTTCCTAAATCTCCTCCTATCAGGAATCTATCTAGTCTTTCTGCTATAAAGCTAAAACCTGATCACCTATTATTCCATGTGTATAGTCCATTGTTAGTGTTAATGTCTGTTAAGTTATTGTCTGATACCCATTGACTGAAATCTTTCTAAGCTTGAGAGACGTATTGTGATCCACCAAATTTTTCTTTATTATCTAAGATAGTGTTAAAATCTCCTCCCAAGATATGGATGTCTTCTAGATTTTGTGTTAGTTGATCATGTACTTCCTACCATAATTTCCTCTTTTCAGCATTGGTACCAAACCATAAATATTGATAAGTTTAAATTTTAAATTAGTATTTATACTACTTACTAGTAAAAGGAGCCAGTTATTATGTTTATAGACTACCTCAACTACTACTTTCCTAGGGTCCCAAAGAGTAGCCAGCCCTCCTGAAGCTCCAGCTGAGGTAACAATTTCAGATTTCCAAATACCCAATTTTTGGCTAAACTTTAAACTTTCTTCCTCATTTAACTTAGTTTCTTGTAATATTATAATTTTAGACTCGAATAAATTAAGATATCTTTTTATTAGCCTTTGTTTGTTAGGGGCATTCAGGCCGCTAACATTCCAGGATGTGATTTTCATTGTTCCTGGGGAAGGCTCTTCCCCTTCCTAGCATTCAGTAATTCAGATAGTTTGGGTTGATTTTCCGCATTACCATCTATAGCTCTCAATTCGTTGATGGACTTCCTGCCTCTTTTTTTCTTGATCTTACGGGTTACCAGGCTAGAGAGACCTTCCATGGTTGTTGCTATACCTAGCTACCTATCACTATTTGTAATTCCATTTAGGCAATTTCTGATATCATTATCATTTTCATTGAGATCGTTATTCAAATGTGCTCCTTCTTCCAAAACTATAAGGTCAAGATCCTCCTGTCCTTGCATAAGGTTACCCACTGAGTCCTCAAATTCTATAAGATTATTACCAAAATCTTCTGGGGTGGCTAAAGGGATAGTTTCAAGCTCAGGGCTGGATGCTTCTAATTTAGGTTGAGCTGGGATGTGAAGGGAAGTATTTGCAAAACTGATATCTATAGACTCCTTTTCTATGTTTTTAAGGACATCCTCTTTATGCCAATGAGTGAGTTCTTCGTTGATTTCTTTTTGCACCTCTCTAAGGTCTTCCATAATACCCCCAACTAAGTGCATTTTATCCTCAATAGCCTGAATTCTAAGATCTGGGGCATTTGAAACTAATGTGGGATCCAAATATTTAAGACATTTAGGGGAGGGACTTAATGCATTGATATTAGACTTAGGTATTTCAAGAGGGTTTTTGTTTGCCAGGTTAGTGGGGGAGAACAGATTGCAAGTTGGAACAGGTGTGATCATAAAGCCCCCTTTGTTTTTATAGAAGGATACTTTAACCTTTGGGTACGAAGTGTTAGGAATGAATGTTGAAGCCTTTGGCAGTCATTCTGTAGCAATGGTTGTTGCATTCATGACTATGATTGTCATTGATGTCAACACAGTGATATTTTGGAGTTTAGCAGAGTAGCAAGCACAATTTTGTTTTGCACACATATTATATTGCAAATTGAGTTATGTGTAGTTGATGGTATGTTCTTTGGTGTGTTATTAGCCTATGGTTAAGAGCACAAAAATAAATTCATTTATTCATGAAAGTTATAAGCATTTTGGTGGAAGCAGTATTCTGGCAGTATTCCTATGTAGTGATTTTTGGTAATCAGATGATATCTCCTAATCGGGATGGAATCTGATTCTACCCAGTTAAAGGGAAGTTTGAGACTCATTGTTGGTGATGTGGTTCATAGCGCAAACTTTGAGGTCACATGATTGGAAAGTTATTGTATCTGGAAGCTGACAGTTTTATGTAAATTTGATGTAGCGTGTTGAAATTATTATTTTGTATTTACATGCCGACTCATTTGTAATTATTTGAGTGTGGTATAAAGGAAGGAATTTTTTCCTTGTTATGAGTATTATTGTTGTAATAGTTGTAATATGAATTTTTGAAAGTTGCAATGCAAATGTATGCATGAAGTGAAGAAAAGAGCTAATTCAGTGATGAAGGAAGACTTGAGAAGTACAGAGATCTGGATTTGTGATCTTGTGTAGAAGAGAGTGCAGTTTTGGCACAGTATGAAGGAGGTAACATATTTCATATTATTCTGTTGAATAATCCTAAGATCTGTTGGACAGTGAGTTCAGAGATCTTGCCTTGAAGCTTTTTGGGCAGTGGGTCCTTTTGTCTTCCATAACTCCTAACAGGGTTAGAATCTTTTAACAGGGATTCAAAATCTCCTAATAAAGATTCATATGTACTAAATGTATTTCATAAGACTCCTAACAAGGTCTATCCTCTAACAAGGAACTTTCATACTAGTTCATCATTTTGTGGGCATCATTCCTACCAGGGTTTACTCTTTGATCAAGAGGTTCCCTAGTTAACATATCTTGTGTTATTGTGTATGATTATCCTTCTATTGTTGGTTACTACATTAATTATATGGTTTAAAGCTGTTGAAGTTGATATTGAAGTTAATAATGATAAATGGTTTAATTATCAAATAACTGATTCACCCCCCCCCTCTCAGTTATCTTGGTGGTCTTTACTTTCTAACATGAAGTAGGTGAGACAACCATTTTGCTACTGGGCGGGGTAGATGAGTTTAAGGACAAATAATTCTGGGAGGATGGGGAAGCTGCATAATCATCCTCTTCTTCTTTCACTAGGAAATTTTCTATAATTACCAGCATAATGGTGTGGGATGCAGATTTACAGCGAATCTTAATATGGGGCACTGATTTAATATTAATGTTCATTTTGACTATAATTGTTTTTTCTGCAACATAGTAGTCTAAAATTATGGATCCAACATAAGAACCAATGCAATTACCAATTTTCTTAAGTGTATCTTCTGAAGATAATTCCAGTGATAAGTTTTTAAGAAAGATTGCTCTAGATACCTTAAAATCTCTAAGATTATTGGGATTAAAAAAGGGGGTCCATTCTAACATAGAAAAACCAATATTCTTAAACTTAGGGCATCCATTCTTAAGGGGTTTATTCTTGAGATCTTTACAGCTGAAATCTAGATATAAGAAATTTTCAGGGAGAAATGAGATAGTTACCTCTTGATGCCAAATAGATTTAAGCCAATCTGTGATTACCTCTTGGGCCACTCCAAAGCCGTTCCATCTACAAATTACTCCAAAATCTATGATTGTCTATCTAGATTCTATATATATATATATATATATATATATATATATATATATTTATTTATTTATTTATTTATTTATTTATTTATTTATTTATTTATTTATTTATTTATTTATTTATTTATTTATTTATTTTGAATTGATTTGAATGGTTTTTCTTTCTCCCATGAAAACTGGTATGTTGCTGAAAATGTCATTTTCAAAGAGTTATATTGTTTTCATAGAGCATACCTTTTTTTCTAAAATAGATATCAATGTGCTTCTTTCAAATTTAGTTTTGTAACATCCATACAGAGGGCATGCAATTGGTTTGACGACATTATCATGATTAATGCATGTTTTATTAAAGTTTGAAGTTGACTAAACCATAATTTTGACATACCTTGACTACATAGCTTATAACTTGTCGTGTATTTGTCCAATTTCATTTTTATTTTTTTGAATAGAAATATAACTTCAATACATAGGGCATTGATATTTTTAGACTTTTTTTCCTCTCATTTACTATTTTTCCATAAGCATCAAATATAGAGGTAAACATACGGTGAAATATCTATGTTTAGTAAAACTAAAAATACGAAGTCATAATAAACTTAATATATATTAACATTATAATCAATGGAAAGATTTTTCTCAATAGTACCATACTACATAGATAGGTTTTTCAAATGGATTCATTTGATCTACCAAAAGATAAAGTCAAAGTAACTTTTTGTCAGCATTTTAATAGGTGCGAAGGAAACTCCATTGTAGGTATGAATGAGGAGTATAGATGTTATATTAATGTTTTTTTATCGAAGAGGCTTTGAGCTAACCATTTTTAATTAATTCCTTCAAATGGAACCTCTCAAGACTTAAACCATCATATTTTACTAAAAATGTGTTATTTCAACAAAAATCAACATGTCTAAAAAAGTGTAACCCACTATTGTGGGGTCACCCAAGAGGGGATCACAAAACATAGGGTGAACTATTAGATGTTAATGTGGTGGAATTGGGAGTGAATGAAAAAATATAAGGTTAATAAGGAGAAGATAATTGGACAATACCAAGAGGAGATAATGGAACATAGGATGGAAAACTAGTGATTAATGGGACACGATAATATGGGATAACAAATTTATCATAGCTCTCTCTTTTCCTAGTTAATTACTTAAGTATTATTTAAGTTATAATTAATTAAACTCTTTCTGTAAACATCTAAAAATGGTTATGCATTTTCTTCATGTCATCTCTAGCATTATTCTTCTCTCTATGTTAATTAAATAATTTTCAATTAATTAATTAAGCTAACATGTCCTCTATTAATTAAATAATTTTATTATTTAATTAATTTGTTGTTCTTTTTCCTTGTTAATTAAATCATTTTCAACTAATTACTTAATTTTTCATTTTCCCTCATCCTATGGGATGTAGTTTCATGGTCAAGTCACTTTGTTGGTCTCACAGCAACCAAGGTTCAAACTCTATTGGGCTATTGTTCTCGCAAGCTTTGTCTTTGTCCAAGGGCTAATGTTCTCGTGGGTTTGAACTCACGATGTGACCGTGCACAACCTCTAGGTGGCTATGCCTTACCGACCAAAAAAATATATCATTTTCCCTCCTGTATTAATTAAATAAGTTTATTAAATTTAATTAATTCATCTTTTGGTCCTCTATAATTAAATATTTTCAAATTTTATTTAATTATCTAACACTTCTCTCTCAAATTTAAACAAATTCAAATAATGTATCATTCCACCTCATCAATCTATGTGCATTATAGGTCTCACCTCTTAATTTTTTTTTCTCAACTGTTGATCTTACAATTTAATCCCCACCATTGATCAAATGTGATGTGAGACATATAAAGAAGACCTCCATTTACTTATTTTTCTATCTAGCACTTTTAAGTACCTATACTATAGTTAAGCTATCAAGCATTCTCAATCAAGAGTTAGAACTATTATTATCAAGCATCAAGCCTTCATAATATAATGATGATATCAAAGTTATGCTACAAAACCCAAGACCAAGTCTACATACCAAAATAATTCAAGCAAATCTTAAAGAGACAATGGAGTCTCCTAAGGTTTGTAATGATATTATTGTTTAATCATTTGGTTTTATGTATAGATCTCAAATATTTCATTTCATGTTTGTGTGGAAGGTGAATTTGGATCTTGCATTGCATTTTTTCCATTATTTAATTCACCTTTTCACATCATTTACACTTTTATCTATTATTTAATTTGAATTTATAATAAGCCTAAGCAACTTAAAATATCTTGATCTAATTATCATTTTGTAACTAAAAGTAGATTTAAGAAGTTGTGTAGTAAGTGTGGTGATAAAGTTACTTAGAACCATTACAAAGTATACATTTTGGAAGTGTAGTGGAATAAATATGACCGTACAAAAAGGAAACCATGTTCCTTTGAGAGTCAATTTCATAAAACACATTAAGATACCTTCAACTAGATAAACTAGTGAAGATATTTAATTATTGATAAAGGAAAATAAGATTTTGGTTACAAAATTGGGAAGACCAGATGATAGAGAATCTGCAATCTATTTATCTAAGCTTGTCTTGACCAAAGACGCAAGAGCAGTGTGTGGACATTTGTGTGTAGCATTGTAGTCCTATATGGACCAAAACATAAAATAATTAGAATGACAAAATTCCAATTTTTATACTTCATATACCCTACAAAACCTAAAATTAGAAATGCGATAATTTATATTAAATAATATAAATAAATATAAATAAAATAAATAGGACATAAGAAAGTCCTCGTGAATTTGAATATCTATCTCCCTCTATGTCTCTCTATTTCTTTATATATTTATATCTATCTCATTGGAGAGGTTTGAAAGTTGTAATATAATACCTTAAGTAAATGATGTATTTCTCTAAGAATACCTTCCAATGGATACATGTGTAATCATTGGATTACTCCAGTTAAATGATCAATTGAAAGTTACTCTCTCACATCATCCCACCCTTCTCTCTCTCTCTTTCTCTCTTCTCTTTATATATATTTCCCATAATATCTCTTATCTCTCTATCTTCCTCTCTTTCTCTATCTTTCTAATTATGTCTCTATGAATTTTTCCTCTCTCTATCTCTTTCCCTTTCCCTCTCCATGTCTCTCTATTTATCTCTTTATCTCCCTATCTTAATTTCTCTTCATCTATAGGTATCTATCTCCACATTTCTCCTTCCTTCTCTCCCTATCTATCTTTTTGTGCTCTCTATCTTTCTTCCTCTCTATCAATATCCTATTTTATTCTTCTCTCTTCCTCTATTACCCAACCCAATCTCTTGAGCTATTTAATACATGGTAGAATGAAATTGAGTAAATAGTTTGTATGCAAGAAAAAATTATTTGTCTTAAACTTATAAGCTCAATGAGAATTTAAAATTACTAGAAGTAAATTAAAAAAATAGATACAAAAGAATTTAAGAGTAGCAAAACATCGAATATAAGAAACACGTTAATAAGTAGCTACAATCTCAATTTTGGTTACTTGGTGTTGTAATTGATACTAATATTCTATACATAAATAATCAAACTCATTTAAAACTCTTGCTTAAGTCTATCATTTATAAAAGTGAGATTATTGTAGAATTTAATATTGTTCTCAACCCAATATTTCCAAGTAGTTACACAAGCTCTACTTTCACAAATGGTTAAGTACATTGTCAAACTAACTACCCCTATATTTTGTGTTTTGATTCCTTAGATGCCTTCTATCTTGGGAATGATAAGAGGACAAAGGCACTTAAAGACAACGCACACATGACTCTAAAAATAAAGATGAGGATGTATACATGTTGATTAAGATAAATTTATATTCCATTAAATTACTACTATTGGTCTTGGGTTTGTTGAAGCTATAAGCATCATACATCCTTGTTGATGTACTATATACTAATTGGTCCATGTGCATCCAAGTGAAATGCACATATTCTTGCAAGCTATGAATGTCATGCTAAGGAATTTGCTTGCCAAGTTTTACGTAAGAAGAAAAATAGACATTAAGCATGCAGTACTTAATGTATGATCAAATTGTCTTACACATTATGAATGCACATTTATTGAAGGCACTCACCACATAAATTCAATCACTCTCTATATATATAGCCAAACCTCTTCAATATAACCATTGTACACCAAGATGCATTTAGTTAATTGTAAATTATTTAATAATTCATAATGTTTAAACCTTATCTACGTGTAAAAAAATAAAAGTTACATTAAAAATTTTATTTATAAAAACCAAAATCAAAATGCGTATTCCTTAGTGCTTTATTCCTTCCTCTTCACTCATTTGTTTTTTATTTCTAATCCGAATTTCATAATAGCATTTGGTACCTACTAGTTGCCAAAAAATTAAAGTTAAAGTTAAAGATGAAGAAGTTAAATTACATTTTTTATTTATAAAAATAAAGGAAAGAGTTTATTACTTGCTTCTTCATTCATTTATAAATTGCACTTTATATAAAGGAAAGTGTTTATTCCTTCCTCCTTCATTCATTTATAAATTACATTCTTTATATATAAAAATAAAGAAAAGTTTTTATTCCTTGCTTCTTCATTCATTTGCTCCTTCATTTCGTAAAAAGAAAAATTCCAATTTTCATAATAGCGATCTGTAAAATGAGAGAAAATGGAATCATACGTCACGAGAGGATATCAGATATGACGTTTTCTTGTGAAAGTACGAGGAACTTGTAAAGGGGCTCCGCTCTGCGAAATGCCCTCGAAATATCGTAAAAGCAGTGGAAGCCGAGGCGAAGATAGGAATAATCATAAAAATAAATGATGCTCAAACTGAGGATCTTGCAAAGTCTTAAAACCCTTGGGTAACCCCTAAATCGAATAACTTTTTTTGGGTGTACGACCATTGTTCACCTTTCGCTTTCCCTTAGCCCTCTAGCTTTCAGTCCTCCATGCCTGTGGAAATTTCCTCGCACTACGCTGCAATCCAAATGCGCCTGAGCACCAAATATTAGTATAAGTAGATCCCATTCTTCCTGTGCTTTAACATGTCCTCCTGCGTAAGGAATTATTTAGAGAATACATTAAGGTTAGTGTTGTCTGCGCTCTTGAACATGGGCTCGACTAGCTGTTTGGACGAGAGGCTTAGGATGTCGCAGCTCATGGCGAATCCTCCGCTGGAGTACGACACAGATGAAATTGCAGAAGCTTCGAGCTTGGCAGTCTCGTATCAGCAGCGAATCCGGCCGCTGCTGGACGCAGTTGATAAGCTGCGGAACCTGGACATCATGAAAGAAGGAATCCAGCTTCCCAGCATTGTTGTGGTGGGAGATCAGTCCCACGGCAAGTCCAGTGTTTTGGAGTCCTTGGCTGGCATCAAGCTTCCGCGGGGGATGGGCATCTGTACGCGCGTTCCCCTCGTCGTGAGACTCCAAAGCTGCAGCGACATATTAGAAGCCCAAGTCTCCATCGAGCACAGTGGCAAGCAGGAGATAGTAAATGAGTGGGACATAACATCAAGAATCGAGGCTGCAACAAGAGAAATTGCAGGGGACGGGAAAGGAATAAGTTATACTCCGATCACGCTCCACATTAAAAAAGTTGGGGCTCCGGATTTGACAATGGTGGACTTGCCCGGCATCGCAAGGGTTGCAGTCGACGGGCAGCCGGCGGACATCTATGAGCAAATATATGACATGATAATGGAGTACATCGAGCCGAAGGAGAGCATCATTCTCAACGTTTTGGCGGCGACTGTGGATTTTCCGACGTGTGAGTCGATCAAAATGTCGCAGAAGGTGGATCCAAACGGGGAGCGGACTCTAGCGGTGGTGACCAAGTGCGACAAGGCGCCCGAGGGACTTCAGGAGAAAGTCGCGACGAACGCCGTCCACATTGGGCTCGGCTACGTCTGCGTCCGCAACGGCATTGGCGAGGAAAGCAACGCCGAAGCCCGACAGAGGGAAAAGCAGCTCTTCGACTCCCACCCGCTGCTGAAGAAGATCGACAAGGAGACGGTGGGAATACCCATGCTGGCGCACAAGCTCATGCAAATTCAGGCCACCGCCATCAACACAACACTCCCCCAAATCTGCAATCAAATCGACGAAATGCTGGCAAAGCGCCAATCTGAGCTGAGCAGCCTCCCCCAGCATTTGTGCGACCGGCAGGAGGCCGACGTGGCGTTCGTGAAGCTGCTGAACGAGATCAAGGAGTCGCTGAAGAAGATCGTCATTCTGGGTGAGTTTCAGCAGTTTCTAGAGGATCCTGAGATGCACTGTACAGCTCGCCTGCGAGAGATGTTCGACAAGTTCTACAAAGAGCTCTGTCAGAGTGGCGCGGTGGGCACCAAGTTTCTGGCCAAGGAGACCCAAATGCTGGAGGAAGCCAAGGGCGTTGGCCTGCCTAATTTCTTGCCGCGCTCTGTTTTTCTGGACCTGCTGCAACAAATGGTTGAGGAGGTCTCCGACAGGGGACTCGGCCTTGCATCTACCGTCTGGCAGTACCTGGAAACGGTCATTAACCGGGTAATTGAACACTATTGTCATTGTTACCCGCAGCTCCGGTCGCGCGTTCAACGAGCTGTGCAGGGGCTGGTGGCGGAGAAGAAGCAGGAATGCATCACACATGTTAAGCAAATGTTGGAGATGGAGAAAGGCATCGATTTCACCCTCAGTCCTGCGTACATGGAAACTTATGGGAGGCTCATTCAGTCCAAAGGCCAGTTCATGCAAAGACTGCGCCAACTCGTCCGGGAGTATAACAGTCCCAATGTGGGCGTATCAGACTATGGTTACTTTGGGGGCGCAGCTGTTGCTTCTGGTTCGAACTCTGGTTATGACATAGCCAAAAAGACGGTGACGATAGAGGATTTTGGGGAAGTGGATGTGGTGAAAATCATGGAACTGCCCACCGAGCGTGTGGAAGAGGCATACGAAATGCAGATGAGCATAATGGCGTATTGGAAAGTAGTGATTCTGAGGATGGGAGATGGGATTCCTCTGCATCTGCAGTTCGTTTGCAGGAAATTGGTTGGGAAGGAGCTGGAGGCCCAAATTCTGAAAGATGTGGGTGGCCCCAATTTCGGTGCCATGGAAAAGATTATGGAAGAAAGTCCAGTGGTGTCTACAAAGAGAAAGAGCTTGATCAACAGTCTACAACTCCTCAAGGATTCCAAGACCGCTGTCGCCAATATCATGGATCGGGTTGCAGAGGCGGCCTAAAGGTGAGGGAGCCTTTTACCCCTCTTTTAATTTCCTTTTGACCTGTAACTTTATGAACAGTTTGAATTCGGCCGGCATTGTTAACATGGTCTATTGATTGCAGAGGACAGGGACGCCTGCAGGGTATATAGAAATAGGAGATTCGATTTCCAGTCTCCCACAACGCTAATTTTACAAACTGGAGGTTTTGCTTAGCAACACAGAATTATCAGTAGGCGCCCGTAGAGTTGATACAGACTCCTCTTTTTCAGTTTGGGATCTGGAAGTGGAGAATTTGGGGATTTTTTTTTTTGGCATCTGTTGCATGTTCTCTCCTTTTTGTTTATTTTGTAAATGAGTTTAAATAAAGTGAATAGATTAATAACTGGTTAAGTTTTGTTATATGTTGAATTATTAGTAGCTTTCTTCCAGTTTTTTTTTTTTCAAAAAATAATAAAATCAATTGAAATTAAATTTCACTTAAATCAATCTAAAAAAGTAAAAATTATTAGAAAATATTGTTGTTCTAATTCTATTTTTCTAATTGATTATGCAAAAAAAAAATTGAAGACTGTGAAAGTGTAGCTCCACATTAATTACTCTTTTATTTTATATTTTTGTTTCTTCAAATATCTTCTATCTTAAGAATGAATTAGAGATAAAGGTATTAAAAGATAGTCAATATGTACCTCTAATAGATGAAAATGAGAACATACATGATTACAACAAAATTGATATTTCTTTAAAACTATTACCTTTCATCCAAGATTCATCAAAAGCATATCCATCACACTAAGTGTCAAATTATGTTAAAATACTTATTGATGTTCCAAATACATATTAGTCAATACATCTCCACTTGGATGTACTCATATACTTAATGTTTATATGAACATCATACACTTAAGACTTTGTTCATTAAGCATTTGACTAGAGCACATAAAACATGAAGTTTGCACCGCTTAGAGTACAATCCAATGGTCTTATACATTATGAGTTTACATCTAATTAGTGGCAACTAACACATAAAACCCATCACTCAAGAGAAAGAGAGGGTCGAAAGAAGAATACATGGAAGGACAAGTAATGAAAGATATAAAAAGGAAATGCTTTTATATTTGATAGTTTTTAATTTAATTTTTGTGCATTTTATTGATGTTTCACTTAGTAGACTAAATTTTAAATATTGAATAATATATAACGTAAATGTAAGTAGATACACAATCAATTTAAAGATATCACTTGTTTATTAAGACCTTAATTGCACACAATATTTATTTAAAAGCATACCGATTAACCTTATCTGTAAAAAAAATTGTCTAATTCCTTACTACAAAATTAGACAAAAAGAAAATGGAATTGTACATCAGAAGAGGACATGATAAACTATCATTTTCATGTTGCAATATTTAGAACTAGGAAACTGTGCCTAAAAGGATAATACATTTTGTGAAATGCCCTTGAAAAAAATTTAATGTAGGGGAGGGATGCCAATACATGTGCACCCCAACTTTCGGGATCCACATGGAGTGTCACATGTACCCCAAAAGAAGTTTCCTCGTCCATGTAGACTACCACATTGTCATTTGAAAAATATAAAAAAAAAACAAAATGGATTAATTTTGCCATGTTCGCAACATGTTGGCAGCCAAGGTGTCCAAATTTGGCCATTTTGGTGCACTAATCGAGACGTGCACGACCTCACCTTGTGAATTTTCCCAGTGTGGCATAAAAAACCACGATGGTGGCCGCATGGAATTCAATTGTGAGGCCACCATTCAAACCAAGTTGGGCACATTTTTTAGTTGTCGCTACCTATCACTCTTCCTTGTAGTGGCATTAATTGCACGTTATTTCACCTTACATCCACCTCAAGTATCCCAAATTTTGAGCACAAACTCATTCAATGCTTCTTTGTTCTCACATTTTGAGCTCACTTTTATTCCATTCTCTCTCATGTCTTCTCCACTATTCAACACATTGCGAACCAGTACATGTTTGCTATAAAACTATGAATTGTTCACTAGTAAACCAGAGCATGGCTCCCATTGTTAGCACTCTCAAAAGGTTCTCAGCAATGGTGTCACTCCCTGTTATGGGAAATTCTCTCAACATTCCTTTGTTACTTCTTGGTTTTGGGGTAAATTTTAACGAGTTCATTCATTGGTTATTTTTTGATGCTTCAATTCAAACCACCTACATTGCTTTATTGATTCTTACCATTTTCAACTTGTAGGCCCATAGAGGAGTGTTTGAAGGCCACGAAAAAGAGGATTTTTAGTAATTTTCACACCAATTATTTGACCCAAGTGAGGATCAATCCTCACTAAGGACTTTGTTTTCCATTTTGGACATGGTTGTATTGTCTATTTTAATTTATTTTTTTGTTATACCTTCATTTTAAGTTTTTCACAATTCGAGGCCATCTACATTTGTCAATGTTTATTTAATGTGGTCAGGTAACAATTAACCCTCACGAAGGCCTTTGATTACTAGTTTTTTCTTGGTATTTCTACTTTTATTTATAAAAAATTATATTTTTTCCTTCATCTCTAACACTAATGTGGTCTACATTTGTGGGTTCTTGTTCTGTACATTGTAGCCAAATTTGTGTTTGTGGGTTCTTTTTTGTTCATTGTAACTAATTTTTGTATTTATGAACACGTATCTCTAAAAGGGAAATGTACTATTCTATTCAAGCTTCTCTGGCATTTTCATGATAGTGTAAATAATTATTTTCTCAAGCATCACTGTTAATTTTTGTCAATTGATATATTTGAAGGTCTTCCATTTCTTCTTTTCTTTATCATCTATGAAATATGTTGTTCAATTTCACTGTTCATACCTACTGATTTTAGGGTTTAATATTGACAACTAATATTAGGGTTTAATATCCAAAGCCACTATTAGGGTTTTTAAAATCTCTATTTATATGAGTATTTTGTAATTAATATTAGAGTTTAATACTAACATTAGGTTTTTAAATTGACCACTATAATAAGGTGTTCAAATTTATACACTTTTGTTCTCCACACAACCATACTCATTCAAATTCTATGATCAAATTATTCTTGCAATTAATTTTAAACCCTAGTGTTAGTAGTAAAACACTAATATTCATAGTGATTTATAAACTACAATGTTAGTACTTAAACCCTAATATAAATATTTTCAATCATAAAGGCTTACTTATCCTAATGATTGAATTAATACACCAAGAGTTAATACACAAAACACTAATAATTTAATACATAGCTCACTAGTACTATTACTAAAAAAAGGATGATTTACATTGATGATTATATCACTTCAAAATTGGCTTCACATGCCATCAAAATTGGCAGATAATTATAATAAAAATTCTTCCTTTCACTAATGTTATCACAACCCAGGATAGCATGAAAGCCTACAGCATCAATCTCAAGGCCTTGGTTAATTTGTTGGATAACGCTCCTGAGGAGGGCAGTGATCACAAAAATGATTCCCCATAGGCTAGTGGCGGCCCCAATTCCAGAACTTGTAGGAGCACCAAGAAAAAATCTCCTACTCTGAAGAAGAATGTTGATGAGTTGAAACGTTTCATCGGTCAGATGGACAATATCTAGGCCAAAATGGAGAAGACTCTTGATGAAAAAGCTGGGATTATGTATTTGGTTGTTTAGGTTGGATCTCGTGCTAGTTTTTTTGTGTTTCGGGCTAGTGTTTTTTTCTATCTTTTTTGTTGGTGCCTGTGTAGCCCTTTTTTGGGCAGTTCGTTGTTGTAGCTTCTTTTTGTTGTGCTCTCTTCTTTCAATCTTTTGTTTCTAGCTTTGTAAAGGGTTTCAGGTCCCTTCAAAACCTATTTTTTCCAGTAATTAGAACATTCTCACAACCCTATTCCATACAACCGAATAGTTGTATAGTCAATAAAAAAGAGAAACATAAAGAGATTCCACCACCATCATCTTTCACTACCATCACTTGGCCTCAGAGCCATCATTGTTGCATCTTTGACCACCTATTCACAAATCATTGTTCCTAAATTGGCTTCACTATCCATCGTCTTCTTCACTTCGCAGACCCTCCTATCTTTTGTAGTTGTTTTGTCAATTGTTTCCATATTGTAATTTCAAAATAAGTAAATTGTAGAAAGTCCTCAACTCCTTAGAATCAAATGAATTCTTAGTCAGAGGATTCTTGAGTCCAAACCATGAGTATTGGCCATTTTCAAATCTCTCAACCATGTACCCGTGAGAGTACTTCATATTTCTTTTAGCCTCTCATCCAAAATTTCCCCAATGAAAGGCACATATTTCTTGTCACACAATAGCCAAATAGGAGAACCCATTGACAAACTAAGAAAAAAAAAATAGAGGAAAGGATAGTCGATTGGTGAGGAAATACAAAATGCTTAATCAGGGGGAAATTTATAAAAGAAAAAAAAACACCTTCCAACCTTCCTCGATATTTGAGATAGGTCATTAATGCTTCTTAAATGTGAGGACATCTTTAATTTTACAATGAATTACTAAGACCTTCCTATCTCACATTAATTATATATGGGGACTCAATTAAGGATATATTTCATAATAGGTTATCACAAATACAAAAAAAACTCTTTCATATGTCGAAGTGTCATGCAAATTAATTCTTCAATTGATTACTAAAAAATGGTCACACCATACAATTTATTCTATAAAATTATGTGGTCAATTCTCTAAAATTGTGTTTGTATATTGGTTATGACTTATAAGGATCTACAAACAAACTATTTAAAATTTATGTGGTCCATTCTCTAAAATTGTGTTTGTATATTGTTATGTCTTATAAGGATCTACAAATAAACTATTTGGTCATCACCCTACACTCTTCCTTTCACTAGCATTAACTCTACATGCATTCCCATTACTCCATTACATTGTTCCATTCCATGGTTACCCCAATTCTACCATACTTTAATTTGCAGAATGTATACACTTCATTCCCCTAACTCCATTTCATTGTTACATTCTATAGTTATGGTCCTAATTCTACCATACTTTAATTTTCATAATGCATACATCTCATTTTCGTGTCTATATATGTGTGTGCATG